>JAQZBX010049116.1:0-20000 GCA_029593785.1 Cabassous unicinctus | reverse complement strand
AAAAAAAAAAAAAAAAAAATCCCTTAGGAGTTTAAATAGCAGATTGGTGCTAGCATAAGAAAAGATTAGTAAACTAGAAGATAAGACAATTAAAATCCGTTTGAGAAGGAGAAACAAGAATGAATAAAAGTAAACAGCCTGAGAGACCTGTGAGACACCATCAAATGTACCAATTTACACATTGCCATTATCCGAGAAGGAGATAAAAAGGAGAAAATGGCAGAGAGAATATTTAAAAAATAATGGCTGAAAACTTCCAAAATTTAATCAAAGACAAGAATATACTTATCCAGGAAGCTCAAAAACTCCAAATAGGTTAAAACCAAATAGAGAAACACCAAGAAATATTGTAATCAAACTGTTGATGCCAAACATAAAGAGAGAATCATGAAAGTCAAAAGAGAGAAGCAACATATCATGTACAAGTTAGCCTTAATAAGATTAAGTGCCAATTTTTCATCAGAAACCATGAAGTCAAGAAGGCAGTGTGGTGGCATATGCAAAGTGCTGAAAGTTAATAACTGCTAACCAAGAATTTTATAGCTGGCAAGAATGTCTTTCAAAAATGAGAGTGGAACAAATGTAGGTTAATACTACAAAATGTTAATATCACACCAAAAAAAAAAACACAAAACAAAAAAAAAACATTACACTAAGTGCAGGAGACAAGCATTTATATATTATAAAAATATTATTACTTTTATAGTATGTTTCCATATAAATGGAAACATAAGCCATTTATACAAAATGTAAATATAAATCAATTTTAAATGATGAAATTAGATATTAGATTAGTGGTTATGTAGGGCTGAGGAAGGAATGCTAAGTGGTCAGGAGTCTTTCTTTTTGGAGTAATGAAATTGTTGTAAAATTTTTGAGATGATACATGTACAACATTATGATTATACTAAAAGCCATTGATTATACATTTTGGGTAGATCATATTGTATGTGAATATATCTCAATAAAACCACCTAATAAACAAATAAATAATTGTGCAAGAATAGCCAGAAATAGCAGCTATGCGCAGCAGGGAAACAGAGAGAGACTGAGAGGTGAGGAATTTTCTTTGTTTGTTTGTCTATTTTTTGTTTATTATTATTATTGAAATATTTAAAATGCTCTAAGTGAGGAATGTACAACTATGTGATTATATCAAATACCATTGATTGTACACGTTGCATGAATTATATGTTTTATTAGTATGTATCAATAAAATTGATTTGTTTTAAAAAAATAAGAGAGAGGTTAAGGCATTCCCAGATAAAGAAAGCTGTAGGAGTTCATCATCAGGAGACTTGCCCTACAAGCCATGCTAAAGTGAGCTCTGCAGACTGAAAGGAAGGATGAGAGATTTCAGATTGAAGCAGCATAAAGAAATAAGGATCTCCAGTAAAAGTGACCACATAGGTAAGTATGAACACCAGTAATATTGCATGTTTATTTGGTATTTAGGGCCACTTTTGACTTCTTATAGGAGCTAAGATGCAAATGAATAAAAAGTAACAACATGCAAACCCATAGAGACAGAAAATTGAATAGAGGTTACCAGAAGTGGGGCATAGGGGGTTGCATGTTTAATAAGTAATATGTGTAGTGTTTCTGTTTGGGATGACAGGAAAGTTCTGGTAATGGATGGTGGTGAGAGTAGAGTAATATTTTGATTGTGATTAATCTCTGTAATAGTATAACTGGGAGTGATTGAGATTGGAAAGTTTATGTTGCCTTTATGTTCTCACAATTAAAAAACAAGAGCAATTAAAGAGATAATGGCAATTAATTAAATTTAATATATGATCCTGGACTGCAGTGTATCAGGAAGGAGAAAATGTTCAAAAGGACATTATTGGGACACATGAGAGAAATGGAATGTGGAACGTAAACTTTATATGATGGTTAAAGTTCTTGAACTTGGTAACTGTACTTAAGGTGGTTACATATGTGAATATCCCTGTTCTTAGGAAGTGCACATGGCAGTATTATGTGTTAAAGAAGCATTATAGATGGAATCTCAAACTTCGTTTACATAGGGAAAATAAGTATTCCCAGAGCCAAATGGTCAGTGAGGTGGGAGTCAGAGCACTTCTTCATAGAAGAGAGGAAACTAATATGTATGAAAAGCCACAGAACACCCAGAAATCCTTAGCCCAAAGCCAGGAACCAGGCAAAAACTTTCCAATAAGATTTGTGAGTCTGCTGCTAAACACATCATGGTTTATCCCTAGATGTTGACAATAACCTTATAGAGCTTTATCTGTAGAATTTGGGTTCCTGGTTACCAAGGTCCCAAGTTAGGGTGTGCTATATTTCCAAGGAAATGATGTCACCCTCAGGCTCCTGCAAGTAGCACGTATCATTGATTCCTGGGCTTGGAGAGACAAGTGTCAGAAAATAGCAGCATGGAGGACTTGAGGGGAGGGGTGATTGAATTTCTGTATAAAAGGCAAAAAGAAAACTATCAATTGGCAAGGGGTAATGCATATTTATTGTTAATAGCAAACTTTATACCTAAATATTACATTAAATTTCCATTTTTATTATATATTAAAAAAGGAACATTATATACACAACCTACTTTGAAGTGTTTATAAAATAGATACACAAATATCTAGACAGAAAGATATACAGATAGGTAAATGGATCAACAGATAGTCGGATAGATAGATGAATAGATAGAACAATATGACAAATGTGACAAAATTTTAAATTTGGTTGGTCTGGGTATCTAGGGATATGATGGAGTTCTCTTTATGGGTTTTGTGGTATTTTTGCAACATTCTTCTAAGTTTGAAATTATTTAAAATTAAAAAGTTTAAGGAAAAATAATCCATGATGAAACAGATGTCCCTGACCCCTGTAGATTCAGAGCAATGAAGCAATAGTGATTCCTCTCTCAAATGAGCAAAAATAATGAAAGATTACTTAATCCAGATTTCTGAGTTAATTATGCATAAAAATTTTAATTTTACAAAGAGTAAAAAATAAATTATTTGATCATTATTTTAACATATCTTTAGAAAATAATATGTTTTCTCTGCTTGGATCCTTTCTGCTTGGACATGTTTTATTAAGAATATTATTTTATTATCGATACATGATTATTTATGAATATTACTAGAAATGTTACACTGTTATTTATTTAGTTATATATGATTGTTTAAAGTCAGTACTTCCACTCAAAAAATGCCTCACATTTGAGGCCCTGAAGTTTTTATTACCCATTATTACAGAAATTTGAATCACTAACACCCGCAACCCTCCCAGTACTTGGATAGTGTCACCAACTTACAGTACAAGGTTCACTGGAAAGAAAGCCAGTCACTATATTTCTCGTCTAACCAATTCATCCCGAAGACATTAATTTGTAAATCCATATATCAATAAAAAAGTATTGCTTAATATACTTGGATAGCATGTATTATTACTCTAAGAATTCTCAAAATGTCCACGCTCATATTTTGAAAGAAAAATTTGGAATATAAATCATCAGCACTGGTCATTGGTTGAAACTTTTGTCTTTTTAGATTTACATGAGAATTACTTTGATAGATACTGTTCCTCACCTCTTTCTCCACACCTTCCCCCCAAAATAACCTTCCTAATACAGTTGAGGAACATTCTCAATCCGCTCCCTACCTGTGGAAAGTAGGCGAGCCTGAGGACATTTTAGTTATCTTGAACTGTCTCTGTCCCTTTTACTTTAAGCTCATGTGCTTAAAAGCTTTGAGGTCTTCCTAGAAATCTTAACTGAGGTTCAGTCCATTATACAGAACCAAGGCAGTGACCTCTTTGAGACTGGAATTTCTGTGGCTTAGAGTGAGAGTCAGAGTGCTATAGAACCAAGCATTAAGATTCTTAGAAGACAAATGTAAGAATTGTAAAAGTCACAAGAGAGAAGCAACATATCATGTATTGTTGAGGAGATGTATAAGGCACACAATTAAATCTTTCTGAAGCTTAACAAATGGTATTAGAAACACACTCATGATCTTTACCCAGAGACCATTTCTTCTCTTTAGAGCTTAGTGACATACAGAGAGCCTAGTAATGCAAAACAATTTTATTGTTAAACTCAGATAACCTTATTTTATATATTGTCTAATTTTGATTACAAATAAATTATTTTTAAGCTCATATCTTTCTACTTATATTTAATCATGCATGACTAAAAAAAAAAGAAGTTGGCATTTTCAAAATTCTTTCTGGAAATTTTCTTAGCCAAATCCACCATTTCGTTAGGTAACTTTCTATTTTCCACATTACTATGGGTGACAGTACTGCCAGATTTCTCCCTCTACTCAAGTGTTGCCTCTTCTCAGCCTCCAGTAACAATATCCTCTCTGTGTGTACAGTCTTTAGTAACAGCCTCGTAGAAGTCCTTCTAGCTTTCACCCACCACCTGGTTCCAAAGCCAATGACACATATTTTGCTTTTGTTATGGCATCATCCCACATCAGGTCACAAGTTCTCTTTTAGCTACTTATTCTGTAACATACTACCTTAAAATTTATTTGCTAACATAATAATCATTTTTATTTTATCTCATGATTCTCTTGGTCAGAAATTTATGTGGCTTGATAATTCTCCTGTTCTGGTTGAAGTTGATGGAGGTCACCTGTTGGCAATCAGCTCAGCAATGGGCTGTTTTGGAAGACTCAAGATGGAGTCATTCACTTGTCTGGTACCTTAGATGGCAAGGTTAAGGTTATTCAACAGAGCTCCTATGGTAGTCAGACTGCTCATATAGCAGCTCAAGGCACCCAGTGACTCCGTTCTAAGTCATACTGAAATATTTAAAGTTGCATCTAGTTTTTTCATCAGTTCCATTGCACTCCATCAGTCAAGCAAGTCACTAAGGCCAAACAGATTCAAGGAAAGAGGAATTAGGTGTACTCTCTCAGAAAATTAGCAAATTTCATCTTTCACCTGCTGCATACACATTTCTAGTAAATGTTATATTCCATAGAAAATGTTATATAATATGTAATATTTCCAAATCTTTGATTTCACTTCATCAGTCATATAATACCTACTCAAAGTGGCTATTTTCAATCAACAAAATACATACTTGTTTATCAGATTTCTGGAAATTCTATGGCTCATCTCTTAGAAACATAATATTAAGAATTATATATAATGGTATGATAGTCTCTTATCACAATGTTTTTTCTTCTACAAAAAGCACTGTATTCCCACCATTGATAGATGTGCTAATTTCTGCTATTAAAAAAATAATGTACATCTTGTGAGAAATCAATAAATGTTGTTTGATAATGTCATTTATAATGACAACCAATATAGTGCAGAGAGGAGATGAAAAGATTTATAAGAATTTAAATGCCAATAGCAAAGATGGATCTCACCAGCACATTTATGCCAAAAGGCAGGGCATTAAAATTTTTAGAAAATCTGTACCCTGTAGAAAGGAGGCAAGCCTGATGTTTTCCTAAAATGCTTATATTATTTGTAATATTTTGAATTTCTGTAGTCCCTTTTATAACACTAGATCTTAATGTTCAATTTTCTCTTTGGCATACAGAAAGTTTTCTTTATAAAATCTTACCAGTCATCGGTTGAATTATATAAATTAAAGCTACAATTGAAAACCTATCAATAGAGGAGAATAACTATTATAATGGATTTTTAAATTGCTTTATCTTTTATCTTTAAATTATTGAAAACTATTCATATTAACTTTCAAGGAAAAGGAAATATATTCTTGAATAAATTTCTGACAATAATAAAACAAAGGGTACCATTACTAACTTTCTCCCTTACACCTATTCAGAAAATGGACTTGGTAGATTTATTATCATTATCATTATTACTACTACTACTATTACTATTACTATTATATATGAGACAAAATTGCAATTGTGAAACATAACAACACGTAGAAGGTAAAAACTCCTATTTTTTTGGCGGACTTAGTCTTTATGTTATGTCTGGGATATTTTCAGCCCTATGCTTGCAAAAGAAAAAACTTCTCATTTTTCAAAGCTGTATATACCTGACAAAGTAATCCAAGAATATTCCTGTGATAACAAGACCACTCAGAAGGTTTGCCAGTGGAGGCATTCTACTGTTGATCATATCCTCTCTAGTTGTAAAATACAAACCGCCTCGGGTAATGGCCTAGGCAAAAAAGCTGCTTTTCTATGCCATTTGAGTTATACTCAGGATATTTTAAAAAAAATTAAACTGGCTATTGTCAGATATTGATGACAGAGATATGATAAGTTCCAGGGTGACTGGTTTCCTCTAGAGATTCCTACAAGTTTGTTTTATGTTCACCTCCATTGTTGTGTCTACCCACAGAGGTTTTCTTAACTTTTGTACTAGGTTGGAACAACTGACCCAAGGGTGACCCATTATCAGCCTAGTTGACTGATATGCAATTTTTTGACACAACAAGATAAATTGGAACAATAAACTTCTCCTTTCTGTCAACATGAATTGGGAATTTGGGGAGAAATTTAATGGATTTCATGAATCATAGATAACGTTATGTCAGAGGGAAATAAGATAATCAGTGAACTACTCTGGTATTCTGAGAAAAAGTCTGCATAATTTTACAACCTTTCAAAGACATACAAATTTATAATGCAATAGAACAAATTGACAAAGTATTATGTTTTCAAAAATAAAATGGGTTAGCAAATAAGCCACCTGTACAAATTTTTAAGTAAATAATTTGAAAATGGTCACCAGAAAACTAAGATAGCAATAAAAATTAAGACTTTAAGAATGGGAAAATTGTGTTATTTAATTATTATATGGAATCACTGGATCAGGTAAAAGTGGTTGAAAATTTTGTCGTAATTGAAATAGAATGCAAAAATACAAATATTATGTATTTAATTGTATATCAGTATCATTTCCTATTTATATCTAATGTATTTTCAGTTTTCTCTCTGAAGCGTTGTTGTTTTTGTTGTTGTTAATTTAAGCAAGAAGGTATTTTAAATTCTCTTATGTTATTTATCTTATGGGGCTTTTATGATGGTAGTGGTGCAAAGATACTGACTTAAAATATGAATTATGTGAGAATAAAGGTTTAACATCGGGTCTCAGCTGACCCAATTTTGCCTGCATAAAGGACTTGGAATTTCTGTTTCCTTAAAATCTCCAGCGATAATGTAACTTGGATTGATGTGTCTGCCTTGTTTGGTGACACTTTACTTGACCTGGGAAGTGGTGCGTTTAAATGCCTGCCATAGACTTACATGTCTAGGGTGAAAATGTTCTTTCATGAATTGTACCAAATGTACTACACTAATGCACCCTAATAATAGGTGGTACAAGGGAATTCTGTATATTAAGCATGATTTTTCTGTAAACCTATAACTTCTCTAATTTAAAAAAAAAATTCTTTTTAAAGACTTGTGGGAAACTGAGGCTATGGTCACAAACGCCTTGACTAACCATTGTCCTCTCTGTACATGTTGAGTGTATGTGACGAGGCACAGGGAGATGCACAGTTGGGTAGCTGCTGGGTCTCCATGTGAGATGACAAAGGTGTACAAGCTTTTTATTCCCTATCTTGTGTCCTTCCATAAAGCTAACCACACATAATATTAGATTGAAGCCAATTGCACATTTTCTGTCAATACAACTCATCACCATTGGTGCTTGTGCAAAAGATAGCCCATAACAAAAAGTAAAAATTTCAATTAATGCACTGTTGGAAAAGTGGCAAAAGGCTAGACAAAAAATTAACAAGAAACATACATATTTTTGCTTGTCATTTGTAAAAGTACATCTCATTTTATGTTGCCGACATTAAGAAACATTCGTTTATATCTACAATGCTCTTTCTGTATATATAGTGTTTAAACACATATACATGTACACATATGAATGAAATGCAGTGACATTTTGACAGTAGTTAGTATGTGTGGTAGTTTGGATTATGTACCCCATGGGGGAAAAAAACAGAACATGTTCTTTATCTTATTCCCTTCCTGGGAATATGGATCCATTGCAAACAGAACTTTTCAAGATGCTAATTTTAGTTTAGGTGTGGGCCAACTGTAGAGGTAGGGCCTAATCCTATTACTGAATGGTTTAAGAAGAGAAAGCCACATGGAGGTTCACGAAACTGGAAGTCAATTGACACCAGTAGATAAAGGAGAGGATACTGCCCTGAGATCGGGGTGCCAAGGAGCCCCAAGGGTTGTCAGCCCGCCAAAATGCTACCCCAGGCAGAAAAAAGCCTTCCAACCAAAACCATAAGACAATAAATACCCATTGTTTAAACCAGCCTACTGTGTGGTATTTGTCATAGCAGTCGGGAAATAAGACAATATCCATTAAAATATTAAGCATGATTCTTACTCTTTATTCTTTATATATTTAGTAGTTTTCTGTAATTAATATTTATGCAATTAAAATTATGGTTTTTATAAGAAAATGAGAAATCTAAATTGTTTTTATAAGAATTTCCTCTGGCCCTTGTAGCAAGGTTGGTCTGTTAACTATATGGAACTATATTAATAATAGTTCTGGAAAAATATGCAGATTAATTACCAATGTAATCCAATGTAATCAGTAAACACCACAATAGTTTGTTTAATAGTTTTTTATACTATAAAAAAATAATTCTACACTTGACAAAGAAGAAACAAGGTAACTGCTGAAGACATTTCTACACCCCGTTTCTAAAATCTCCCATATAACTTCTTATACAGTATAATTTATAAATACTTCTCTTAGTAGAAATCAAATCTGAATAGCCTTTGAAATTGCATTAGCACCAACATCAATTTGCACTTTAAATCCTAATAAAATTTTACACAAGACACTTTGTCGTTTCCATTTTAAAGACAATAATTTTTTTTATTTCCTGCCAGTCAGTATGAGTGTCTAATGGCATCATTTATCAATAAATGACAGTCATTTCTTTCTAAATTAGCAACTGCCAGAGCAATTAATAAACCAAAAGTTCTATACTGAGCATCTAGTAAATATTGAGAAAGCCATATGGCACTTTGGGCAATTTAATTAGCTATAATACACATTTTCTATCTTCTATTTCTTTAAATATATCCAGAAAGAGAAGGGAAACACAAAGGCAATGACTGAAGACATCCCATTTACTTGTGAAGATGGGGCAAAAGTTTGTGTGCTAGAGCACTTAGAGAATTCTCTGTTATGTGGAAAACTTAAACTTAGAGATTATACAGTATTAGGAAAGATGAGGTTCTACACAGCCTAGAGGATGCAAGTGGGGAAAAAAAATGTGGGCCTTCTGATATAGGATTTGAATATAAGCCAATCTCAGAACATATTTGTTACTTTTCATTAAATTATGAATTTATAGAGAGTAAACAATGGGTCACCTTAAGAAATTTACATCTGGTGGCTAGTATATTCTGTAGTAATCATTTTGGTTTTGAATTTTTAAAAAGAGAAAGAAGAACAAAGTTTGGGAAGTCAAAGGGTAGAAACAAGAAAGGAAGGAGAAAAGGGGTGGGAAGCAATAAAGGCTTAAGAAAAGTTTTCTGGCATCACATCCAGAATATCTAAGAGAAGTAAGCCTGGAGTCTGTATAAAATAAGCCCATTTTTCTAGCTACTTTTTTGTTATTTTAATAATAATTTCACTTTTTAAAAAATTTCAAAATAGTACATACAGGTTTTAAAATTTCATAATTTATTAAAACCCACAATAATATATGAACACAAAATTAAATCCACACTAATGACACTAAGTCCACTAAACCACGAATATTGAAAGTGTGGTCCAGGAATATTTGAGGCTTCCCAGAATCCATCCTGGAGATCAGTTAGCTGGAAGATTTTTCATAATAATACTAAAACTCTCTTTGCCTTTTTCATGTTCATTCTTTCCTGAGGGTTCTGTTCCACAGGCCACATTACATGAAATGATGGCATTGCTCTGACATTAATTGTAAGTGTGTTTGTATATTCTTGTGTTTTAAAAAGTTCCCAGTTTTAATTTATATTACAAAAAGTATCAGTATTTGCAATGTGCCTTTTTCTATAAATTATAATTTTAAATGTATATGAACCTAAAATGTCATACATATATAATATATATACACACAAAATATAGTTTTATTTAATTATGTTCTACTTAGATGTGGCATCTGAGAATAACCAATCACCTTATTTGGACATATAGGATTTGGACATATAAGTATATTAATAGTAATATTTATATTTATAGAAGGATATGTCCTTCAGGATTATTGCTATCAGAGTAATTACTGGGTCTAAACTATGATTAATATCATCAAGTACTATTAAAGATTGTTTCACTGATTCATATTCAGTGAAATAAATAGCCTCATTTTCTAAATAGCATTATCCATTAAATATGGAGAAAATGATTTCTCTTTTTTGTTTGAATTTACCTTTTAAGTGGTAAAATTTCTGTAAAGTATTCAAATTTTGTGTTTCTTCTTATGTGAACTGCTTATATTCTTTGTCCATTTTGATTGTTTTAATGAATATTTTCAACACATAGCCACTGTTTGTATATCAGTTATAACTCCATCATATATTTACCACAAATATATTCTCATTTCTTAATTGCTTTCAACATATTTTGTTTTGAAATTTAAACTTCTTTTTTTTATGTAGTCAAATTTTATCATTTAGGTCTTCCCACACTAATGTTCTATAACAAACCAAGACATATCATAATATCATACAACTGTGCATATTTTTTTCTCAATTGTATAACTCTGGCTCACTTGGTATTCAGTTTAGGACTGTATCCAGCTGGACTTGAATCCAATTGCAAGAAAGGGCACAGGTCTTCATGTGCTTTACATGGCATGTTCTTGAAATGGCAAAAGATAGGAGACATAATGGAAAACATATTTCCAGTCTTTTGTCATGTCTTACTTTTTCCAGATTGTAATATAAATGGAATCATACAATACGCAAATTTTTGGCTGAAGTTTGCAAATATTTTTCAGATACATCCTTGTTATCTGGGCCAAAAGTTTGTGCCTTTTTATTGCTGAGTAATATCGTGTTGTACAGATGTACTACAGCTTGTTTAATCATTCACTGTTGAAGGTCATCTTTGTTGTATGCAATAATTTTTAAATTATAAGTTTAAATATTATTTATGTCTTTACATGCTAGTATATGTTCTTCGATAACAATTTTTAGTGAATGCCCAGATTCCATTAAATTCTATTCTCAGAATATGTTACAATTTATTTAAACAATTATTTATAGGCTGCTGACAATTCTCTAGATGAAAAAATCAGAACTTTGAAACCAAATATTTCCCCACTTCCCACGATTATGTCTTTGTTCTTCTTTTCTTGAAGTGAAATTTGGGGGACAAAAGATATGCAAAACTTTAGGTCATTTTGACTCAAAATTACATGAGGTGGATGATTTTATTTTTCAACCAACTCATCGACTTTTGCTTTTTGAGGAAGAAATATTTAGCCATAAGCATGAAAAAGATACATAAGATAAAGGAGAGATAGGAAGAGATTTTATTTCTCAAATGTATACATATGGTTTGGATCCACACTCTCTGACTGGAATGAATTCCAAAATAATGTATATATTAGGCCAATATAAACAAGCTTTGAATTCATAAGGCCAAAATTATTCACATTTGTTATAATTAATCCCATGTGGACAAAGCTTTATTTTTTCACACTTAATCTTAGGAGTCCACTTGAAATCAGCCTATCCCTTTTCAAAATCTGCAGGTAGGATATTCAATAATATAATATTTTGGTGGAAACCAACCAGTACAAATTTAGACAATTTGTCAACTGAGGGAAAACATTAATCAAATTAATCATTTCAGTGAAAATAATTAAAGTGATTGATTTTCTGGATTATATTTCTTTCACAAGAATTATTGCTTTTCCTATAGGCATTGTCCTAATGTTCATCCAGTCTGTTCCATCCTAATTGCCATGCCTTGGAAAGTATGGAACCAACAGAACATTTTATGACCACTTTCAACTTTCATTTGAAACTCCAAGTCCATGGTAAAGAAAAATTAATTTATGATTCTTTTTACTAGCTTGCACTTAAGTCGTAAAATTTTTGCATTTTAAAGAAGTATATAAAGTTAAATACTCTATTGAGCTTTATTCCTTGGCTTTTAAATGTATACACTTTTTCTTCCCCTTTGAACTAAGAGGTGGTTCATTGTCAGGAGTTAATGTGTACTGAAATGTATGAACTTCAGAATTTCAGGTCTTCAAATTTCCAGGGAAGCTTGACCTTGGCAAAAGTCAATCACCCAATCCTAAAATAAAACTAAGTTCTTTACCTTGGCTTTCAGAATTTTCACTTTTCCCACAAAAACATCATCAGTGCAAGACCTAAAGACGCATTTATGAATAATTCACCCTAAGAAAATCTTGTTAATTTTGCCAACTTTATTTCTTAGGTTGGTTCAACTGTACATTTGACTATATTTCATATTCCCTTCAAATTTTAAACATCTATGAGAATATATCCCCATTAATATACAAAGGATACTACTGTATGTATTAAGGCACCTCAATAAGTAAGCTATTTGAAAGTCGTAAATAAGAATAAAAGTCATTCTTTACAATGTGGAAGTAAAATAAATTACCTAAAATACTTTGATCATTTAAATTTCAGAATGTATTATACTTAGTAAGGTATCAATACTAACAATTTATCTTAAAAAATCTAGCATTTTAAAATACCTGCCTGAATCTTATGTGATTCGTATGAGTAGGTTTTGTTATCAAGAACTTCCACTGAGAAAAAAGATTATAAGTATATATGACAGTGATTTTAACAATGTGAGGGGTAAATAAGTAATGCTTTAGGGAAATTACACTCACTCCATTGATAAATACTTAAATAGATAGCATATGACTATTGCTATCTCCTTTTATGCATAAAGGAATGGGTCATAGATGAATGCACTGCACTGTTATTAAAAATGCATTAGACTGCAAAAGCCATCTCATTTATAGTTACAATTAAGTTTTCTAATATCATTAAACAGATCTATACTTAAACCAGTACCAGAATTTCAATATACTTGAGACTGTAAAAATACTTATGTTAAATTACTATTACTTGTTTTTACTGTCAATTTAAAAATCCTTCACAACACTACTAAACAAAATGCTGGAAAATAATATAATTATTTAATTGTTTGGAGTCATTGTAATAGACATAATATAGATTTCCACATTATCAAAAATTATGTAAGGCTTTAAAATATATATATAAATATATATAGACATACATACACATATAAATAATCTGTGCTATTGCTTTTTGTGTTTAAACAAGCTTTAATATTAATGATATTCTGCATGTATCCTTTTGCAACTTGCTTAATTTGCTCAATATTATTGTCTTAATTTAAAATGTTATAACCCTATGCTCTAATTTGTCTATATTTCTATATTTTAACTATTAAAGTATTCCATGTTTTGAATAATCCATATTTTATTTGTCCATTCCCCTAAATGTTGGACAGTTAGATTGTTTCTCATTATTTTTTAAAATTACAAGCAATTAGCAAAGAATAAAGAACCCTGGAAATGTCTCCTTGTGCACATGAATTGAGGTTTCTCTCATTCATCCCTCGGCACTCTAAGTAACAAGTCGCTTCCTCAACATAGATGTCATCTTGGCAGAACCCACAGCTTTCTAATCACTTTCAATTACGTCTTTTAGAGAGTTACTATTCATTTTAAGAGTTAAAACTCCAGTTGCTCCAAATTAAAACTTAAATCTCACATCCAGTCTAATCATTTTCTACTCACCTGGCTAAGGAATCTGCAGCAGAAGAGTTTATTATGTTCTGCCCTTTTCTTAATCTCCTCATTCTCCTCCCTCTTTTGACTCCTTCAAATCAGGGTGCATACAGAAAGCCTGAGAGAAAAAGATAGAAAAATAACTGTACTTACATGGATGCGTCTGCAGTCCTTTAACTGACAGTGCCCTCTGCCATGGCAGGGTTTCAAAGAACTCTTCAGGACACTTTCCTCTGGTAGAAGCAGTGCTCTCTCTGCCTGACATTATGCCCTCCTTTACTGCTCTCAGAATCACTTCCTGGACTCTTACAGTGTTTGGGGGCTGACGGGACAGGGGATGGAGAATGGTTTTAGCTTCAGCACCGCCCTGTGAGGATAGGGTAAATAAGCCTAGCTAGCAAATTTTGGCATCGTCTATTTGATCCACAGGAAACCTTGCTGCTTGCCACGACAAATGCTTGAAGCACAGACACCACACTTTTTTAGTCCCATTCAAAATCCTACTCTGAAATAATAATTGACTTAATAACAAGATCTGCAAATGATGATATCTCTCTCTTCCTTAGAACACTACTGCACAGGCTATTTAGATGTTTAAATTCTTTTTGCATTGTATCTTGTTCATAAATTTTATTAAAAAAATGCAATACATGTTTCTTTGTTTATTGGTCTGATATTGCTGTTTATTATATCTGCTATTTCTTGTGTATGGAAGGCCAGTCCTGCATGTGATTTGTAATTTATTATGTGTAAGCTGAAATTTATATAAAACACAGTTGTGTTCTCCCTGTGAAAATCACTCCTGTCCCTCCAGAGAGCCTTGACCTTTGTTTACTTTGTAGGAGTTTTATTAGCTTCTTTCTTTAGTTGTGTAGCTTTCACAGTTTGAGATTTTTCAGCACACAAATATAATGTAAAGTTATAACCAATTTCCATGTGAAGCACAAATTCAAAATTTCAAATGTTTAGGAGAAATGTTTTGTGCTCAGATATGAAGCAGAGAAATACGTTTCTTCTCCCTTTGCTAAAAGATGGAATTTTGCTGGTCCACCCCTTTAAAATTATTGACATGGAGATGTTTCTCAGTTTGTACTCCCTGACTTGTAAACCCATGTCTTCATCCCCTGTCCTTGTCAGGGCATTAACACTCAAGCCCCTTGGTAACAAAAAATTTCTACATGACAGTGACATGTCATGCTTATGCCCTAACTTCATTGGTTATCATTGCCTTCTTTATGTCTGGTAGTTGGTGATTTTCCTTTCTTCCAAGCTCAGCTATGCAGTTAAAATAATGTTTATTTTATATCATTCTTCTTTCCTAGGTGTTTGTAGCAGAAGGCATTTCATTTTATGTTAGTAGACTTTTTATTTTTTATAAGACCTGGAACTTTATTTCTAGTCATAGTTCACAATGTTTTTATATAGCATGCACCCTGTTTTTTTCCCAATTAAATTGGATTTCAAGGTTTTTCCCTCCAAAATTTAGCTAATTACAGACATTTTTCTAATGGTCATATAAGATTCTACCATATGGATAGGGTGTTAATTACATATTGATTCCTTTATCTATTGAACATAAATTGTTTTCCATAAGCACTGCTGTATTTGTTAAGAAGACTGGCTTTGATTCCAATTCCTTGGATATGATTCCTCACTCATTGGGTGAACATAGCCATTTTTTTAAACCACACTATGCCTTAATTTCCTCAAATGTAACGTGAAGAAATAATTGTACCTACCTCATAAGGTACAAGTCAACGCATTGTATTGTCTGGCTATGCTTTGTCAGAGTAGCAGAAGAACCCACATTTCAGTGGCTTAGCAGAAGAAAAGTTTATGTCTCACTCACATAATGTCTGCTATGCATTAGTGACTCTCTCTCTATTGCCTCAGGAATCCAGGCACTCTTCACTCACCATAAACCATGCATTTACCTGGCTTCTAAGATTGTCTCAGCAGGGCAAGCGAAGGATGGACAAGGCACACTGGTTTACCACCACCTCAGACCAGAAGCAGCACACAGCATGTCCTTTCACAATCTATTGACCAAAACTAGTCACATGGTCCCAAAGTGAAAGCTTGAAAACCTGGGGAAGCACATGCAATATTTAATGAGCAATAACTGTTTATACCACAAACATATGAAGGTTCCAAAATAGAGCCTTTTCTATGTTAAACACCCAAGATATATTAGGTTTTATTATTATTATTATAAATAGCACTGTGATTAATATATTTAATATTTACACATAAAATTCTGAGTTAGGTTATTTCATTAAGATTCCTAGAAAAGCACATACAATGCTGGAAGGTATAGATATTTGAAGGATTTTTTAAAGGTTGTTAAATTCATCTTGGAAATAAGCTTGCACAAATTTTGTCACAAGCATTTATTTGAGTATGTCCATTTCATCAGCTAACTGACAATAATAAATACGTTTTACCAATACATTTGTGGATTTCTAAATCAACTTTGTAATCTTTCTTCATTTCATTAGCTTAACAAATTGGATTTTCTCTTAATTTGCATGTGTTTAATTACTTTTGTTAGTTGAACATTTTTCTGTATTTATCTTGGTCATTACTTTCTAGTCTAGGGAAAATTGTCTGTTTCTAACCTATGCCCATGTATCTATTCATGTCTTAAATATTTATCTCTCACCAATTTTCATGGGTTCTTTAATAATTATAAAAATTAATCTTTTATGTAGCTATTGGTTGAAATTTGTGCCTTCATTTTTCATGACTCTTTATACTCTAGTATCTTCCAATATGAAAATATTTTTAGTGATATTTTGAAGTTTAATTGTTCCTTGCTCTAATTTTTTTTTTTTTTGGTCATATATATTATAATACCCTATCCTACAGTAATCTCATGAATTAGGTATTATTGCCTTTATTTTATGGATGTAGAAATTGAGGCTTAAAGAGGCTAAATGAACATTCTAAAGGTGTCAGGGTTTGCATGTGGCATAATCAGGCCTCCAATCAGTCCTCTATTTAAGATTAAGTGTTTTTCTTCGATTTCTATATAAAATCCCCTAAAGTAAGCAAAATAATGCTCCCTTCCTGAGCAGGAACTAGGGAGTGAGCAAGTGATTACATGCAGGGACTTTGCATGTAATTAAAATATAATTAAGGTTATGGATTTAAAATGCAAATATTATCCTGGATCACTCAGGTGGGTCCAATCTAATCCATGAATCCTTAAAAACAGAGAATAGAGTAAGAGAGACTAGGCATAGCAGATAGAGAGAGTCCAAGTGTGAGAAGAATTCAGCAGGCTGTTGCTGGCTCTGAGTTGCACGGCTCCATTTGCAAAGATTTTGGAAAGAGAATTTCAGGAGCCAGCAAGGAATCAGGAACATCAGTACTAAAACTGGAAGGAAGTGGGTTCTGCCAAAAACCCAAATGAGGGTGGAGACTGATTCTTCCCAAAAGCCTCCTGATAAGAGACAAGCTAAAATCTTGATTTAGGCTTTGTGAAACCCAGAGCAGATAAACCAGCCAAGGCAATCCTGATTTCTGAAGAACAGTGAAAGAAATAAATTTGTGCTGTTTTAAAATACTTGATATGTGATAATATATTAGCAATAGGAAGTGAGAAGATATGGGATACACAATTTTAAAAAATCAAACTTTCTACTCAACCTTATTAGTTTCTTACTACTTATTCTACTCTTCACAGAGAGTTTTATAATTTTTGCTTCCCCTGCCAAACATAATTTGGAAAACTCAAGTGGAGAAAGAAAGCTAATATATATGCCTGTATTTTGTCTTACAGTGTTTTCTTCCTTTCCAAAGTTCCAACGTTGCTTTTTTATCTTTTCCTTCCTGTTGAGAGGACTTCCTTTAGTCATTATTTTAGGGTAGGTATGCTGGCAACAAATTCTCTTATTTTTCCTCAGAGAAAGTTTATAATACCTGTTCATACATATTGTGTCACTTCCTTCTGAACTCCATGGTTTCTGTTGAGAAATATGTTGTCATTCAAATTGTTTTTCTCTATAGTTAATGTACTGCTTTTCTCTGGCTGTTTTTAAGACTTTTTTCTTTGCCTTTAGTTTTTGGAAGTTAAATTATTATGTGCCTTGGCATGCATTTCTTTGGGTGTATCCAAATGATACACAAATCTGTGGGTTTCTGTGTCTTGCTAAATTTGAGAAGCGTTAAGCCAATATTTTTTCAGTAATTCTTCAGGCTCACCCTCTTTGTCCTCTCCTACCATGACTCTGATGACACATCTGTTAGGTCTTTTGTTAAAATTCCACAGGACCATCAGGCTCTGTTTATCAGTCTCTGTTTTTTCAGTATATTTTCTATCTGTTGTATTGGTTAATTTCTATTTTCTATCTTCAAGTGAAAGGATTCTTTACTCTGCTTCCTCCAAGCAATTTTTTGTTTCCTTTTATTTATTACAGGTTAAATAACTTCCTTTGTTTCCTGTATCAGCCACAATTCCCCACACATATTAACTCAACAAATATTCATAAGTATCTATCCCAAGTCATACATCTTGTGAAGAAGATGACAATTCTTAAGCCAGATATGATCTCTGGAATAAGAAATCTTGGTCTAGGGGGAGAGACAGATATAGAAATAAACAATTGCAATTATAGATAACAACTTTGTTTTTCTTTATTTTTAAAGAAGCTTTAGTTCAATCTACTTTTGAGCCCTCCACCTAGGCTTTTATTTCAGTTATTGTATTTTCTGGTTTTAATGTTTTCATTTGGTTCTTCTTTAGATCTTCTATTTCTTTCCTGAGGCATTTTCTTCCTTGTGAAACTTTCTATTCTTATTTCTTGAAATGTTCATAATGCCCATTGAAACATTTTTGGCATGATTGCTTTAATTTTTTTTTTAGATAATTCTAACATATGCATTCTTGGTGTTAGCATGTATTGATTGTTTATTTCATTCAGGCTGAGAATTTCTTGGCTCTTGTTAAGACAAATTTTTATTAATCCATGAGCATTTTAATATTATGTTATGAGTCTCTGGATCTTATTTAAGCCTTCCATTTTTTGCTGGCTTCTACCACATAGAGGTAGAAGTATAGGTTCCCCAATCAGCATCTGTGGACACCCAACTGGGGGCTCCTCCTTACCACTGAGCAAGGGTGGGAATCCCAGATTCCATGAGATTTCCACTGGTACCAAGGTGGGGTTACAGATGAGTGATTGTAAAAGTCTTGACTTTCCAATAGACCATTGACACAAACTCAGTGGGAAGCAGAAAGATGCCTCTCTACTGCTGGGTATGGTTAGAAGTCCAGTCTCCAAAGATGGTTTCCATAGACATCATAAAAGCCTTGCTGGCTAGTGAAGACCAATATCCTGGCTTCCTACCTGACTTTTATGTCACAGCACTACCAGATGTTTTAGGGCATCTCATTACAGTTTCACAAAAGTGGAAGTCTGGGGACCCTTTTGTTCTTTTCAGGCAAAAGTAGAGGTGGAGCCAATTTTTTGGTGGATTTTAGCTGAAGTAGATTGCTTATTGTCTAAAAGATTTGTGTCCTACTTGGCTTTCCCAGATACATGAGGCATAAAGCATACCCAGGGAAATTACTGCAGTGTTTCTCATGAGCTGAAGTTCCTAGCCTATCTACCTTAGTCTCTCTTTCTTTCAGAGACTTCTAATGTCTGTCTTATATGTAAGTCCAGAGCTTTTAGTTGATTTAGTGAAAGTAATAAAGAAAAGTGGTTCTTCTCCCTCATCCCAGATTGGAAATCCCTGCTATCATATTTGTAAACATATAATCTGTTTGGGATATTGAGAATTTCTATGTGAGGGAAAATGATCTATGGTCAAAAGAATTTGGAAAATCTAAGTTAAACAAAACAAAATTGTTTTAACTGAAGGACTTCTTAAAACCTTTAATTTACTAGTTGTGATTTTCTAATATATATAACATACAACATTTTTAAAATAAACTTGACTGTGTAAATATATTGGTTATTAAATATCAAGGCCAAAAATTCTGTATCTATTATATAGCAAGGTCAGTTAATGTAGCTTTCTCAATAAAATTAAAAAATATTAGATGAAATTCACTTGTTATTTTATAACAAGAGTTTACTAGCTATTTAAATTCATTTTGGATTATGGCAGCCATATCCTAACTGGAATACACAACCCTCTGAATTAGACAGTTCTAAATGTCTCTAAGTATATAAAGTAGTTGTAATTTAGTAATTTTTGTCAATAATTATATTAAAAGGTACAAGAAGAGTGA
>JAQZBX010049115.1:0-20011 GCA_029593785.1 Cabassous unicinctus | reverse complement strand
AAAAGCACATTTTTGCAGTGATGTGTCACTTACTAGGGAATATTCGTTTTTTGAAGGGAAATCTCAAAATAACATACAATTGTACTGACACATAATGCAATGAATGTCTCTGAAAATTCCAAGTCATCTTTCTTAAATTTTATATAGGCAAGAGGTTTAACTTTGAGGCATTTTAAACTCATCTCATTAAAATAGGAATTTCTTGAAATAATCAACCTATCTTTTTCTTAATAAAACTTTCTGCTCATAATTCTCCTTACAATCTCCTTTATCTTCTTGTTTCTAAGACTATAGACTATATAATTCAAAAAAAGGAGTGCCTATCAAACACAATGTGATCATGTCCTGCATTGTGCATGAGTTGGATGTTGGCTTCATATACACAGAAGCACATAAGCTGATGAAGACAGTCACCACCAGAATGTAAGGAACAAGGGTGGAAAAGGCCTTTCTTCATGTTCTTTTTTTGGGAAACTTGTGCACAGTAGAAACTATGGTAATATAAGACATGATGAAGGTAAAGCAGTGACCACTCATCAACATTGCACAGATAGGAATTAAAATTTCATTGTACAAGATCGCAGAGCAGGAGAGCTTCAACAGAGAGGGGACATCTCACACACACACACACACACACACACACACACACACACACAAGATGATGGACTACTTTGGACAGACAGAAGGGCAGTTGGAAAGTGTTTCCAGTGTGGAATAATGCAAAGACCACAGTACTAAGTAGAGTGGCCAGTGTAATCAGGACACAGAATGAAGGGCTCATGATCCAAGTGTAGTGGAGGGGCTGGCACACTGTGGCTGATGGCCATAATGTGGAGAAATAGCAGTTCTTGCAAGCAAACAAAAACACAAGGGAAGATCTGAGCTGCACATCCCACAATGGAGATCACCCTGTTATCAAACAGGAAGATGCCTTGGGGACAGTGACAGAAACGTAGCACATGTCCAAAACAGAGAGATGCAAAATAAAAATTTTGGAGTACAAAGGTTTGCCTGAAGGACTTATTGTGTTAATATAACTAATTGATAGGCTCTTCAGAAGTATTCTGTATATATTAACACATCATTAGTTCATGGCCAAACAGAATCTGAAGAGTGATAGGTTGCTCCTCTTTTATCATAGCCTCTGTTAGCTTACAAGCAGTTGTAATCCATTATGTGTCCTCTAGGTAGAAAAAATATTTTCTCTCTACTTTCACCACTATCTCTTTTGCTACTCAGTTCATTTGGGAAATCACATTTAGAACGTCTCTCTCTGAGATCACATTTATGCTGGCTAAAAATATCTTTTCCAGCAATTCTCAATATGTACTATTTTTATTTTCACATATGATTTTTGAACTTCACTTGCTCTCACTCTCATTATTGTCTCTCTCTCTCTCTCTCTCTCTCTCTCTCTCTCTCTCTAATATTTTATTACATGCTTTATGGCTTCATTTTGATCATTTCTTAGCCTAGATACCATAATCAACCAAGTGAAGGGTATTATCACAAGATATTATTTATTTAGAATATCCATTGTAGTTTATTTAATCATATATTATATACTGTAATTCTAATTGTAATTACAAATTGAGAAGTACAAATACACAAAATTACAAATAAAAAATTGACTTACTGGAAGATCAAGGAAACTGAAAACAATGGCCATTTAAGTGGCAATCATGCCTTTAAGGCCACATTTGTCTGCTCAGATGGCCTACTGCCTCATGGCACATTTCCCCCTCCAGACATCCTCATCCCTCTGATATTCACTGTTTCACCCCTTGTTCAGGCAGAGAGTGAATTTTTATTGTTACATTCCAGCTGCCAAGTACTTCAGGAATCTCTATTCAATTACAGTGATCCAGGGCTGAAACATCACTTCATTTATTTCCTACATCTTGAGTACTAAGTAGTCCAGTATAACTATTCAAAACCATTTTCCATATTGCTCTACATTTTTATATTTCCCAGTTTTGCCCAACAGTATGTGATGAAATCCACTCAGGATAATCTATTAAATCTATGACTTAACTAATACAGGAGTAGAAGTATTTGTTTTCTCAGTCTCTCACTACATTTAGATACTTTTTATAGCCATTTAAAATCTTAAGATATTTTGTCATAATAAGATAATAAAATCCATATAATATAGTTCCTAAGTATTTTAATCCATCTTATCTTTAGTCTTAGGGTGCATGCAACTATACATATCTAAGGTTAATTTGAATGCCCCAGTCAGCCTTCTCTCTTCTCTTTCATTAATAACAAGAATTCCTATTACACTCCAAGTTTTGTCATCCTTCTCCAAACATTCCTATAATTTTCATGAACTCAGTTTCCTCTATTCAAGAGGTTCATTTCTGAAATTCTGATTCATTAATTTACTAACCTATTTTAATATTTCCATTCACTAGCCATTTCTATTCAGTGTATTTTCCATCATTCTCAGTATTTTGTCTGAAATTTAATCATTTGGCTCCTTTCAAGCATCTTATCATTTCCTTCCAATAACAACTTACTGAGAATTTCAAGTGTCCCTCCATCCATTTCTAGCTTTTTGATTATCTGTCAACACTGAAGAAGACTATAAGTCTTTCCTCCACTGGAGCCACATCTCTGCTGTCCCAAGAATGTCCTCTATATTGTAACAGTCACTCATTCCAATTAAGCTGCATGAGGATCTCAGGTATCATTTCTCAGGAGTCAGTTCCTAGCTGCATTCTTAGTACAGTCCATCTTCCTTAGTTCAGGATTCTGCTCCTTCACCTTCTCTTCCTCTCTACCACCCTTCTTCTTCCTCTTTTTCATTCTGCTCTCCTTTAATCTATTTTCTTGGTTTCCCTGTCTTCTCACATTCTTCTGAAACCTGAGTCATGTTTCCCTCTTATTCATTATGCTATTTCTTTTCAGTTTGGAAGCAAGTCACTAAGAGCCAATTCATATTATATATATATAAATATAAATATAGGTATATATTATAAAAATAAAAATGCCTTTAATTAGCTCATACATAATGAATAATTTTATGACATTCATTAGTGTTTGCTTTGTAATATTTTTTTGTAAATGATCTCATACAATTTAAAATTGGTGGAATTTTGAATACATGACTTAAAGCATCCACATTTTTTTTTTACAAAATACTTAATAACATATCACATATAGTGTGTCGTATAACTGAAAATCCCAGTAATTTTCTTCAATAAATATTCCCAAAGATACCTACGTAATTAATTTAATATTTATAAAATATTTGAAATAGATGATATCTAGAAATAATAGCACAATCCTTAAAACACTTTCTTTGGGGACAGTAACTGGAGGAGGTGTACTTATGCTTGACTTTTGCTTTCTTATCACTATTATATATTACAATACTTTAGGGACAAATGAATTGCCAAGGAAAAATCCTTTGCTGAAAATATGATGAATTGATTGATTGATGCATATATTATTTAATTTTGCTACAATTAAAAGTCATGATTCTAGAAAGTAAGCCTAATAGCTTTAATATCTTTCTTTGATAAGTAGATATTATTTATGAGTCCATATTTATTAGTTAATAATATCATCAGGTGACTAAGATGAAATATGTTGAGTTTTCTTTATTGTGTAACACTGGTATGTTTACCCATAAACGTGAACATATTTAGAATTTCAGTAAGCTGCCACAAAGATATTGTGTTCCTTACGTTTGCAAAATATATGGATTATTGATGATGGATGAGTTAATGGATGCTGTATTCACATCTAATTCTTTGTTAGCCTTCCCTGGCATATCTGTTAGTGTAACTGATAAATAATTAACATTTGTTTTGCTTCACCTACAGAAAGAATTGCAGGATCCTATCCTAAACTCTTACCAAACCCCAAAGAACACCACAGGTCCTGGGCTTGCTTAAACTATTTTCCATGATGAATTGAGAACATGAAATGTGCATGGCAAATGAAATGCTTTTATTATACCCTCAATTCTCACTGCTTATAGAACTCTTGCTGTGTCCCCACATGTCACATTCTTGTTTTCTGGATCCCATTTTTATCATGACCAATGTAATTACCTGTAACATAAGGTCTTCAAACTCCCAGAAGGCATAGAAAGTGTAATTTTCAGACTAAATTTCTGTAGCAAGACTCTTTTGCTCCTCTCTGTTGGTATTTATTTCAGGACCTACAAAAATGGTTCATTAAGTAGTTTTTTTTCTTCTATGTCAAACTGTTTATTATCAAATTATTGATAACATGTATAATTGAATTGATTAAAAATGATTAGTTCAGTGTGTAAAAGTAGGTCAATCCTAAGCTGTATCTTTTCATTCTGTAAGATGAGATCTTAAAAAAATAATCAATAAAAAGACTAATCAGACAAGTATGACATTGTAGAAATGGAATGGGTTTTCACAGTGTTTTAATTTCCTGGCTGCTAAAACAAATAAAATGCAATGGCTTGTTAAAAACAATGGGAATTTACTGGATCAGAGTTTTGGGGCTAAGAAAAGTCCAGAATTGAGGTGTCAGCAAGGAGGTGCACTCTTCAGAAAAGTGGCCTTCTGGGCCTGTCTGCAGGCAATCCTTGTCCTTTGGCTTTTTGGTTATATGACAATGCTCATGGGAATCTATTGTGGCTTCTATCTCCATCTTTCACACTGCCTTTAAAGGACTCTAATAATAAGGAATAAAGCCCAAACCTGATTCAGTGGGTCCACACCTTAAATGAAGTGACATCTTGATGAAATATTTACACTGGGTCCACAACCTCCAGATTGCTGACCAAAACCAAAACCATGATCAAACTGTGGTACATAATTCAATCACATACCACTTGAAAACAGTGAATATTTTCAATCATGTGATAGTGACTAATAAATTTTAGATTCTTTCCTTGAATTTCTACATGGCAGTTTGGTAGAATTAACATGTACTGGCCTTTCAAGAAAGATATGTTTTACATCCTAATTTTGCCATTTAGCACTGATTTTTAGCACTGGGGAGACTCACAAATATCCTTTAACCTAAATTTCTTATCACTATGATAAGTAGCTATACCTAGTTTATGAAATTTAACATTTGTAAACTATTTTAGGGGGAGATACTAAGAATGATATCTAATTTGAAAAAAAAATCCCTGGCAATATGATTAAGCCAATGTTCCTTCAGCATTTACATTCACTCCACGTTAAATATGCAGAGTGCTACTCTTTTTCACCAAGCAAAAGAGAAAGGAAAATGAAAACCCAATGCTTGACAATGACTATTAACTCTTATTCTTTTCAAACATAAAAATATTGAAAGATTTTTTTTTAACTCAGAAAATTTTCTTACCTGCAGATTTGCAGATGCCAGGGGTTGCCTTGTTCAATAGAGTTTTCCTGGGCTGGGTAGAATACTGAATGTGTGCTCTCACATATCAAAGTATAAATGCAATTTATATACTTCCTTTTCTGAAAATACTTGAAAGATTCATTTTTCCATCTGAAGAAGTGGAAGACATATACTCTTCATTAGTATGTCTATTCATTAATTTATTCATTTATGCATCCATCTAATTTTGATTTATTGGTAATTATTACAATTTTTCAAAAAAAATTTGGGTGAGTTTTATCCAAACAAGGGTCTTGAAGCTGTAGGATGAGTAATGAACACATTCTTACATGCTCTTTCATGATATACTGTGACAAAGTCCAAGAACTATACCTGAAATATAAGAGATTATGCTCACATTTTATTTTATGTCAGGGATTCACTGATTCACTTTGAATAAGTGTAACTTCCTTTGGTATATTTTTAGCAAAGAGAATATAATAGGTAAATATTTATAATCAAATAAAAATACCATGTATAAAACACCATTTACATTTTGTAGATAAACATAACCCCATCACTAAATTTATCTAAATATATAAGTTAGCATTTTGCATACTGAACCTCTGTGCTGTATATAGCTATCCCTCTGCCCCTCCTTTTGTCACTGACATTAGCTCTATTCATTGTTGATATATACTCATTCTTCACTTACAAGAAGAACTAGAGATTCTGTGGAAAATTCTGAACTTATTAGCAGTGTCTCTCAACAAATAAATAAACAGTGCAGGAAAGAATTGAGGGCAATTCATGAAGTAAGGTAAAGGAAAATGAGAAAATAAATTAATAATGAAATTACACACAAGATGAAATTGTCTTCTTATGCTAGATAGACAAGTCAGGATTTCTGGTAAGTGATCAATCTTGTTTCAGATACAGTTAAGCCCAAGTGGGTTCATTTATTTGAAATACTTGTACCCTGAAAGGAATAATCCTGTTTTATAGCAAGTGCCTCCATATTCCCTTACAGATGGCATTAGGGAAAACCCATGTAAGCACAGTCCTTGACATCTATAATTGATATTGCTCAGAAGGAATTTGTGGATGCTAATTGAATCTAGATTATTATAGAAGAGAACATAAATAAAATCTGTGCCTGAAAACATTTCTACATCAAGATATATTAGTATATTGAATCAGGGAAAAGAATTGATGAACAATTATGAAGCAATTATTATAATGGAAATAAACCTACAATTTTCCTATTGCTATGAGGATTCCTATGGTGAAAATGAGAGGCCCCAAATCTGGCTTTACTCCAATCCCAGAAATCATGTGTTTCTGGCTTAATATTTGAAAAATATTTCCTCAGGTAAGTTCAGTGATTTTCAGTAATCAGGCCAAAATTTAAGATTTATAATGGATTAAATAAAATTTAAGTGTCAACATAAAAGTATTGAATGCTATTTACTAGCCTCCTGCAAAAGGCCAGCACTGAGGTCTGTGAGCTCCATGACTCAGTTTTCACTTCTTCACATCAGGTCTTCTTTTGTGACACAGTTCTTCACCTGTTAACATGTTAACAATGGTGTCTACTTTCATGAGCATATGGAGGATGAGAAAAAACAGAATTTGTAAAGTATTTGACCTAGTGCCTGGCAAAAAGTTACAATATCTGCTGTTTAGCAATCACAACAATGATGTGAGCAGATCAGTCATACCCTGCCAGAGGAGTGAAATTTTTTTTCTGGTTCTTAGAAGTATTCAACATTTGTCATTCATTTCCAGCTTAATAAACTATGCTCAGACAATTGAATTTGAGTGATTCAAAACTGCTGATACATGCTGAATTTTCATGCAGTGTATGATCTATTTTCATACACTGTAACACAAATTTGAAAATAATATATATTCTGGGTCATTAGACATAATACTGTATATGTCCTAATTAGGAATATTTAGTCAACTGTGCTGTTCTAGCCTTTATTTATGTCTTCTTATTTTTTATAAGGACTGAATTGTATTTACATTTCTAACTATACTTTTGTATGTTTAAAATATTCTCATTTGTGTTATGGCATTTTGTGCAATATATATTTTAAAGAAATATTAGTAGGCATGTGCAGATTTGGAATTGTTAGCTGTTTCTAGTTCATTGAACCATTTATCATGTTACAAAATTTCTCTTAATATTTTGTCATATTGTTTACATGAATGAATACAGATTTTTAACAAATCAATTTTATTGATATGTATTAATAAAACATAAATTCATCCAAAGTGTACAGTCAAAGGTATTCAGTACCATCACATAGCTGTGTATTCATCACTTCAATCATTTTTAGAGTTTTTTCATTATTCCAATATAAGAAAAATAATAATAAACTAAAAACAAACAGAAAACTCATCACATCTCGTTCTCTTTATGACTCCCCTGCCATACATAGCTGCTATTCTATTTCTATCTCTCTGGTTTATTTGCATTTATATTTTGTAAAAACAGTCTTATGAATGCAATATCACCCATATTTGTATTTTACATGATTTTTCACTTTGTTACACAGTGTCATATTACATTTTTTAGCTTTCTTTCTAGTAATATATATGACCTTAGGCTTACCCTTTCAACCACTGTTGTACCCATATGATAACTCTCCTAGTTACAAACACTATGATATACTTTCAACATTTCTATTCATTTCCAAAGATTTCCATACAACATTTTTACCAATTGTGCACAGATAAATCCTCAACTTTCCATTCTCTACCCTCATTCTATTTACTGGAGACCAATATTCTAGTTATTAACTCCATGACTTTCACAATATATTTAGTTCATTACAGTACAATAATACATTTTTTGTCCTTTTGTGTCTGGCTTGGTTCACTCAACATAATACCCTCCAGCTTCATCCATGTTGTCATATGTTTGATGACTTCATTTCTTCTTACAGCTGCATAATATTCCATCATGTGTTTATACCACAATTTGTTTATCCAGATATCAGTTGATGGAAACATGGGTTGTTTCCAAATTTTAGCACCCATTAATAAAACCTCAATGAAATTAAGTTTTAAAATGTCTGTTTGTGTCATTGCTTTGAGTTCTTCTGGGTATGTAGCAAATAATGACATTGCCAGTTCACAAGGAAAGTCTATATTCAACTTCATATAACTGACAAAATGTCCTCCCCAGTGGCTGTACCATTCTACATTCCCATCAACAGTGAATGTGTGCCTATCTCTTCACGTCTTTTCCAAAACTTACAACTTTTTAATAGTGGCAAGTCTAATAGGTGTGAAATGATATCTCATTGTAGTTTTGATTTGAATTTCCCTAATGGGTAGTGATGTTGAACATTTTTTCATTTGTTTCTTCACCATTTGTATTTCCTCTTTGGACAATTGTCTTTTCAACTCTTTTGATCAATTTTTAATTGGGCAGTTTTACTTTTTATTGTTGAGTTGCAATATATTTTTATATATGATGGATATTAAAATTCCATGAAATGATGCTTGTTTTCTGGCTGAAGAGGTATATTCCTTAAGGAGGAATCCTCATGCTATATGAACCCAACCGAAATGTATAGAAAGTATGACTGGAAAAAAAAACCTAATTTTTTAAAAACATACTTTTTAATTTTTTTAATACAGAAAAATGTATTACATAAATGTTACACAAAAATATAAGCGATTCCCATATGCCCCATATGCCCTGCTCCCTAGCCCTACCACATTTTCCCACATCAACAACATTCTATATTAGTGTGGTACATTTGCCACAATTGATGAACACATCTTGGAGAATTGCCACTAAGTGAAGATTATAGTTTACATGGTAGTTTACACACTCTCCCACACATTTTTTCAAGTTATTACAAGATATACAATGGCCTGTATCTGTCTTTGCAATGTTATTCAGGGTAATTCTGAAGTCCTAAAAATGCTCCCAAATTACACCTATTTTTCCCTCTTCCTCCCCTCAGAACCTCCAGTGGCCACTGCCTCCACATCCTTGATAAAAATTCTTCCATTGCTAGGGATGCAAAATGTCTACAGTAGAATAACTGTAAGTCTACTGTAGTCCATCTTCCATTAACCAATCCTAAGGATTCTGTGATGATTTTGCCCACTTCACCTCTAATTGAGAGGGGGCTTAGATCCTATAGGGCAGATGGATGAGAATTTCTTGCTTGCAGTTGTGGACTCTCTACTCCTTGAGATGGTTGTTGTCAGTCATCAGGTCCTTGTTGTTGTCCTGGGTGAGTCCAGTGAACTGAAAAGTAGGTGTTGAAAGATGTAGAGATTCAGGGCTAAACTGGCACATGGACAACCCAATGATTTAAGTTTCTTGGACATACAACTATCAGCTCTAGTACTAATTATAGGTTCAAAGACAGGGGCAGCAGAGCCATGTGTAGGGAAAACATAACTGAGTCCAACTCTGTCACCCTGTGGAGCATAAGTCCAAAGTAGGAAACACTGGCATGAAACCAAACTCCTTAGGTATCTGCCTTGCTTATAGTGTCTGGATGTCTCCGGAGCCCTCAGAAGCTTTATTATTTGTGGTATTATTTACTTTGACAGGCAATAATTTCCTCTTGAGATGTGCATAAGCTTAACCCCTGAAATGACCTCCCAACTCATTTTGAAGTCTCTTAGCCATATATACTCATTTGTCTTTACAGTTTCCCCTTTTTTGTCAAGGTCTTTTACAAGTTGCATTGTTAGTTGGTTCTTGGTATCAATCCCAAGTAAGCTTTCTTGGTAGTAAACCAAGGAAACTCATCTATGGGAGTCATGGCCCATGCTGGAGCTGGGGGGAAGGTAATGTATTTATTTGCTGAATTTTGGCTTAAAGAAAGGCCACACTTGAACAACAAGGAGAGTCTCAGGAGGTAACACATAGGCACCCTACAATACTATGCTTAGTTTCAATTTCAAAAGTAAAGCTTCATCAATACAGTCATCACAATCAAGGGGCCATCAATGGTCCACCCTCCTTCAGTAGTCACAGCCCCTGTAAACAGGATTATTGCTGTCTCATTAGAGAATGTGGCAGAGCTCTCCAAGATGGAAATTTCATATTTTTTTGGTTATTGTGTGGATCTCTACTCAAAATGACAATACCCCATGATCACTTGAACTCATTCATATGCCCTATAAGTCTGTCCCAGGTAAACCTCCTCCCATATATCCCCCATCTCTGCCATCCCACACCAATGATCCTTCCCTCCAAGAACTGTAAACCTTCTATGATCCAAAAGTTCTTCATAATTGAAGCCAACAAAATAACCAAATACAATTAATAGGAAAATGATATAATAATGTTTGTTTTAAAAATAACAAAATATGAAAATTTTTTAAAGTTTGAAATTATTTAAAAATATAAAATATAAAATTTTTAAAAAATTAACATATATCTTTCATCACTGTAAAATCTGTTGTCTTGTATGTACAGTGAAATTTGCTTCCATTTATTTGTCCAATGTCTTATTTTTTTTTCAATTTGTCTTCAAATAGTTTTAGGCTACAGGAAAGTCATGTACAGAATATAGATGATTCCCACATACCCTACATCATCTCCATTTTCCTCTTTCCCATATTAATAACTTTTTACATTTGAATGATATATTTGTTACAGTTGATGTACTAATATTTAAATATTACTACTAACCAATGTCAATGATTTACATTGTGGTTTACATATTGGAAGGCACACTTTTATATATTTTGATTAATTTTGACATGGTCTGTATCCATCCTTCCAGGATCATGTAGAACAATTCCATCGTCTCAAAAATGTCCCGTGTTCCATTTATACTATTCCTCCTTCCCTCTCCCCATGGGACCCATCATAACCACCACGATTAACTCATTCAAGGACCAGATTTATAGTTAATTGCAATAACATTGCCCTGTTAGTCACTGCTTATGATCTCAAGAAACTATCACCCCTCTATTTGAGATCAAAGCAGGACTCCCCAGAATGAGAGCCCAACACCTTCTTACTCATTATGTGAGTCTCCATTCTCTGATAGAACACCCAATGACAAGATGAATTCTACACACCTCCTAGATTCCTGCCCCAGGTATGACTTGTTCCGCATGCCCCCACATCCAATATCTTAAACCAGTAACCATTCCCTGCCATGTTTGCCACAAAATCATTCCCAGTGTTGTAGTTTCAGCCACATACAGAAAAATCCCCAGATTTCACCTGCTACCTCTACCAAACTTGCCCCAGTTCATTTCTAATAGTTAATTTGGAAAACTTATAAAATTAGGACATTTCTATACATTTATTCCTGGATATTATTTTCTGAAATAATCCCCAATGTTATTAAATGTTCTTAGAAATTCACACTTAACATTTAAAATATCTGTTAGTTTTTGAAGATAAAAAGTTTCAAATTTATTTAATCAGGTAATTCAAAATTGCTCTAATTAACATGGGGCAAACAGTCTTCTTTAAAAGAAAGAGAAATTCTGAATTAAATTATCTCTAATTTTCCATTGTCCAAAATGGAATGTTGGTGTGCTTTTGACATTTCTCTAATAATCTTATTTAATATTTGGAAAGTTTATATTATTTTTCTGCAGCTTACTGTTCATATCATACAGTTAATTGCTGTAAATTTAATCTGCCCCACTCTAGGAATCTGTTTAGGCAAGGCCACAGAACCTTGGGAAATGACTTCTATGTAATTCCTAACTGAACCAAAACTATGGGAAATGAAGTATGAATCTGTATGATGAAGTTTATTGGTTAGGCAACCATAGTGACTACGCCATACTCAGCCCTCTCCTATCAAATTGAGGTGGATTTTTGGAATGATATGGAGGTGCTGCTTTCAAGGGGGTGTCTGAGCCTCAAAGACATAACCTGTAACAGTCACAATTATGGGGGTGTTCTCACCACTGCTAAAACAAATAAACACTTTTAAAAAATCATAAAGAAGGACCTAATACCTACATTTGTATTTCTTGCTCATGTCTTTCTTGACAAACCTGAGTACTTTGACTCGAATCAAATTGTTTCCCTAATGTAAACTGTAGAATATAATTAATGAATGATAACAAATGTATGTCATTACTACAAGGTCTTAATAATAGAATGGCATATTGGAAAAATACATGCAAACTCTGGACTCTAGTGGAAAATAATATTATATTATTCTTCCATCAATTTTAACAAATGTACCACACCAATGTTAAGGTGACAACAATAACGGGCTATGGAGGAAAGTTGTATTTTTCTATGACTTTTATATAAACCTACACATTCTCTAAAGACAAATAATTCCAATAATTTAAAAATTAACAAAAGGAAATAACAAATACAATTTTAAAAATATATTTTTGAATTGAATGATATTGATTGATAGCAGTGGAATAGAATTAAAGCAATGCATTGTGAGAAGTTTAAAATTGTAAGGATTTATTCAAAAAACAATAAAGGTACAAAGAAAAATTATGTACATTTCCAACTCAAGAAAGTAGGAAAAGAAGAGCAAACTGATTCTCTGCTAAGGAAAAGAAGATAATAATATAAAAAAATAATAGAAAACAATGAGATAGAAAATTAAAATAAAAAAGACAGAGTCAAAGCTTTTAGAGGAAATCCATCCAATTCATCAACGCTTGCCTTGTTTTATCAATAAAAAAGAGAATTAAAATTACCTTTATCAAGGATTAAATAAAGTTTATAACTTACAAATGGACTAGAGCTGTTCACTTTGGTGCTTAACAGGCATTCTGTCAAAAATGAAGTTATTGAGTGTTTCCATTCAATGAAATAGGTGCTGTAAAGTTCTCCAGGCATCTGTTGCCCCACAGAATATTTGAACAACTGTGAAAAACTTTAAGAGTGTAATCTTTCTCAGAGCCCCAGAAAACAGATAAAGATATGCAGTAATTGGACAAGCTCCAATAAAAAAAACACAACTTTAAAATGGTAGGAGAAGCCTCTCAAGCCCTTACAGACCCATCCCATACCCCACCCTATTGTTATTTGTTGCTAACTAATACCTGGGCTTGTTCTGTGGGGAACAGAGTAACTCTTAGGTACATACTGAGTTACCTGTATGCTGGTGCCAGTCTATAATTTGGCATCCTAAAGGAGTGAATCAGAACAATGGTCAATGGCTCACACTCCCAGAACTTGCCTACCAGGCAGAAACAGCTTTCACACAGGTAAAGCTGTGTGAGCAGAGCCCTAAAATATAGGAAGCACATACCATCAGATTTGAAGGGATAAGCAGAAGGCTCTCCAGTAATAGTAGGAGATTTCAATATAACACTTTCAATAATGGATAGAACACCTAGAAAGAAGATCAATAAAGAAAAAATAGAATATTTGAACCATAAACTAATGTAAACTGTTAATAAGAGGTAAAACTATGTGTGGAGTATATGGGAACTCTCTACTTTCAGCAGGATGTTTTCTGTAAACCAACATATGCTCTAATAAAAAAGTTACCAAAATTAGTTGTTGGTGGTAAAATTTCTTTATCAAATGAAAATTTGATTTTAGAGGAACTTGTGTCTTACACATGAGCTTGAGAGCTTCCCAATAATTAATAGCTGTCTGATAGGATTGTTGGTTATTTTTTAAAATGTGGTTTATTTTGACATTGTAAAATGAAAAATGTCATATTTGTAAGATTTCTATCAACCTGTGAGCTAATATTTTCCACATGAATACTACTTGATGTTAAAAGATCATGCAAGTGAAAAACATACTGGAATTGATAAATAAATAATGCATTTAAATCTAATAAATTATGAAAAGTTTATTAACCTGGTTTCAACTTCCACATTAGAACTATTCTTTAAAAAAAATCACCATTTATTGATATTGGGTATAGAATATTAAAAAAAATTAATGATTATCTTAAAGTGCTAATAAAACCTTCCTTCCTTTTTCTAACCGTACATCTGTGGAAAGCCATATTTTCTTCATACTCTTCTGGCAAACTAACATATTTCAATGGAATGAAGAAAAAGCAGATATGAGAATTCAGCTATCTTCTAGTAGGCCAGGATTAAAAGGTTTTCAAAAGGATTAAAAAATTTTTTTTATTCTCATTAATTTAATTTGGTTTTAGGAAATATCTATTAGTATATTTAATGATTTAAATATTTACTTAAACATGTATCAGTTTTGTTTCTTAATTTGTTAATTTTCCATGGATATATGTCACAAAATGATGTTATTAAAGATTTTCAATAGTTCTTTAGAATGTTAATGGTTCCTGGAATCAAAAAATCTGAAAACAGATGTTTTATATAAATTTTATGAATTGTGTTCTGTAATATTTCTAAGAACTTCAGGCAGTATTTTTTTCATGTATTTTATCTTATCATTGCCCTCTTTTGAGTGCTATATTTCCATAAATATAAAAATATGACTTTTTTAGATGTCTGGCCATCATTAACCCATTTACTCACCTCCAGGTGACAAATCTGCCCAGCACCTCCCATGTATTCACTGTGAATTTCTCTTGCCATCAGGAAATTTTTGTGGCCTCCATCAGGTTGAGCAATCATTCAGAGATTTGATTTTTTGGCCTAAAATGCACGTATAAAGAATGAGAATGTGGAGTAGGTAGGTAAAGATCTACTGAGGCTTTGTGAAACACTTGCTGAGGGGTCCCACTTCTGATGAAGACCAAACTCTCTTGTCCTACGTCAAGGGGAATTCTTCTTTCATAGACCTAACTTATTTGGGATTCTTCTTTCATAGACTTAACTTATTCATTCTAACCACCAAACATGACATGCCAACTTTCTTAATTGTGTCCATATCATGAAGGGGTATTTGGAGACTTCTATTTTTTGAACCTTCTTTTCCAAGTCTTTTCTTAATGCTTCTTAGCCTTTCCAATATTCTAATACTCTCCTGATTAGTAGCTATTAATAAGCATTTTCAGAATAAAGACAAACAACTTTCTTCCAACCTGTTTGTGGGGGTAGAAACTCATATTCTAAGGGGTACCTAACACTCTTGTCATATCCCATGTTTGAGGGTGTCTTCAGAGCAATTTTGGCAAGACATAATCTCTTTTACCTGCTTGCTTTGTAAAATCCATTGTAAAATATATCCCATTTTCTTTAATTTAATAACTAGTCATCAATTTTTTCATGTTTTTGGTGAAGTTGAAATTTTAAAAACTATATAGTTTTCCATCCACTATAATATTAATCCAAATCCATAGAAAATTCAGTATTATTGGAGTTGCTTGATTTATTGATTTAGAGTAATATAAATATTTATAATCTGACATAACATTGAAAATTTATTGTATCACCAGTGACTAGGAAACTTTTTTGAATACTCATTTGTGAAAAAAAATTCCTTCATAAATATATTGCTGAAAAGCACAGTTCCAAATTCATCTAATCTCAAGAGTATAACCAAAGTATCTGCACCACTCAGGAATTGAAAGCAAACTTGCCTCTCTATAGGATGAAATGATTAATTCCCCAGGGTACCTGATAATTATGATCTATATGTGTCCTTCCTAAAGAATACTCATGTTTTAAAAGTATCTAGAATCACTATTTTGTTCCTTTGACTACAGGTTTATATGAATTTACCTGAGAAGTCACTCCTTGAATTTTATTCAGATAAGAATGAGGCAGAGTCACAAACCCTATAACTGGGCAAAAATAATGTTCATATTACAGGAGATATATGTGTTTCCTCATTTTCCAGGTATATTTGTGTGCTTTAAATAATGTGTTTCTTTAAAATGATAATGAAGAACTCACTGACATAGCTAAGATACCTCTCAAGATCATTAACATACTTAATTATTTTTGCTCCACATTACAAATTGATAATTATAGAAGAGTTTGAATATCTCTGATTCTGGTTTTGTTATAGTTAATTAATTTTGAAAATGGTACTTGATGATATGTATGTGATACTTAGATTGTATTCCAAATACTGAAAATATAATGTTACAGAAATTACCAAGATAATGAATTAGCACAAGCACACTGAATTAAATATTACTTGAGATATATTGTGGATTATAGCTAAGAAATTCAGAGACAACAATGAGTTACATATTATTTCATGGAAATCAATCTTCATAAGCAAATATATCCCTTGATATAAAAATAGACAGGTTGAGATATCTAGTGAAGTTATTATTTATGAACAACTAATATTTACTTGTAGGATATTAGGAACTAGATGCATTCTATATAGATTTTTAATATATACTATATTTCATGTGTTAAAAATTGATGAGGGATAGGTATCCCACTCAATTTTCCCAAAGTTTACAATTGTGAAGCAAATAATTTCTAACTATCCTTTGTATAATCAGGATTAGGGATAAAACCCTGAAATCCCTCTCCCTCTTTCACCCAAGGATATGCTTTAAACCATCATGATGCATTCTGAACTACAAGATGTTTGATAACTGTAACACAGAAAAACTTGAGAATTTGTAAAGACTGAGAAGAAAAATGCAATCTAAAAGGATGAACAATAGGAATAAGAGTTATAAGGAGTAAGAACAATGTGTGGTTTTGGTAAAGGAAATTTTAAAAAATCATCTTGATTTTTGATTATGTTAAAAATCTAACACTTGGTTAAATAGTATCACCTTAATAATTGAATATTGTTGATATTTAATAAAATCTCTGCTTAAAAGCATTCTCTTCATCATATAATTTAGGATGATAGAAGAATATTCATAATTGAAATGATTATTATAGAAATATTTGCCAAAATATCTTGTAAAAGTCCTGGAAATTCATATGAATACAATCAACGAAAGTAAAAAAAAATCATTCTAATTATCACTATAAATCATCTACATAAAACATAGCCATTGTATACAATTTTGTAGTTTGTAATGAAATATATATATAATATTAACAAAAATACATTTTTAACACTTTATACTTTCTACCCCTCCATTCTATGTTTTCTACATATAAAATTAAATAATTCTGAAATAATACTCTTCAAGAAAATTAGTTTTTGTAATGAAAGTTTTGTTAAGGATACAGCAGTTCTTTATGATTTTGTATGTTTCAAGAAATGCATAAGCAAAGTATTTGTGGCTACAATAGTTATTTTGAATGCAGAGATTTCAGTTAAAACTAGAAAAGCAGGTAGTCCAGGTGTATGGACAGGAATTTAGGAAATATCAGAATTAATAATTAATGGAAAGAAGCATGCTTTGAGGAGGAGTAAGATCAGTTGTGATGCTTTTCTTAGATGCTGTGACCAAGTGAGAGTGTAAACTAGACAGAGAGCATGGGAACTCTGGTACACACTGCAACAGAAAAATGGAATCAAATTAGATTCTAATAGCATAAAAGCTTTAGTGGATGTTGCTGTAAAGGAGGAAAGCAAGGACTCAAACTCATATGTTATATAACAGCTGAAATGAAAGAGTGGTGACACCTAGTACATCTGGTCACCATTCTGTGAAGAATCTCATAAACACTCATTAACTGTGTTACAAAAACTGATTTTAAGTCAGCTGGCCTAAGAATGGGAGATAAAAGCAAACCTCCTACCCCCCTGGCATATGGAGAGGCAATCTCTGTACAGTGTTCAATCAAATGGGCTGCTGCAGAGGATCTCCTAGAGAGCATTTCTGAGATGACCATTTGCTAATAAAGGAAGTGAGGAAATAATCCCTGCATATGCCCAGGCTGAAATTGAATAGATGTTTTACAGAAATAGTGTACATATGACTCAATAATTCAAAGATTTATGGGCCTCCTTTTGATTTATTAATGTACTTAGATTTTCTGAATCTATAGATGCTAAAATTAACATATAAGAGTAAGGTAATGAAAGAAAGTAAAAAAGTAAATAAGCAAATAAATTGGTTTCAAAGTACTTGCATTCCCGTCTTCTAAACTAAATTCTTCATAAGAAACCACATTTTTATACCAAGGGTGACATTTTATTTGTGAATAGTATGGATTTTCTGCATTTAGTTTTAAAAATATTCTTATCATTTCATATTTTTACTACAGGGAAATGGAAACATATTAGAAAACATGGACAATCTCACTATTTTCACAGAATTCCTACTCATGGATATCTCAACCTCCCGAGAGCTCCAAGTCCTACAAGGTCTTTTGCTCCTAATGATATATCTGAGAGTGGTGATGGGGAATCTTCTATTATTGTCATTGTAACAGACCTACATCTGCATTCTCCAATGTACTTCTTAATAGGAAATTTATTCCTCATAGACTTTTGCTGCATTTCAGTTACTGTGCCAAAAATAATTGTGAATTCTCTAACAGGCAGTAAATTGATTTTTCTCCCAGCATGTGCGTCCCATATCTTCTTGGTCATCTTCTTTGCATCCACAGAATTAACCTTCCTTGTGGTGATGTCCTATGACTGCTATGTTGCCACTTGCCACCCTCTGCACTGTGGGCTCACCATCACCCCATGTCTGTGCACACAGGTGACTGGTGACTTTTGGACAAGTGGGTTCCTCCAGTGTGCTATCCACAGGTGGATATCTGCTATCCATACCATCCACACAGGTGGTATGTTCAGGCTTCCCTTCACAGAGTCCCATGTGCTCCATCAATATTTCTGTGATGTACCTCAAATTTTGAGGGTCTCATCTCCAGATATTCAGTTTTCTGAGTCTACGGTCTTAGGTCTAAATGCTTGTAATACAGTAATATGTTCTGTCTTTATGGTTAACATATTGGTACATTTTCAATGGTGCTTAAGATGCATTCTATGGAAGACCGTAACAAAGCCTTATCCACCTGTACCCCACAGTTGGCAATTCTCATTTTGTTTGTAATTGCTGGAATGACTACTGCCTTTGGTCCCATTGCAAATAAACTTTCTCTTAAAAATCTTCTCATGGCCATGTTCTACACCACATTGCCACCATTCATAAACACCCTCATCTATATTCTGCGGAATAGAGAGATTAACACTGCTCTAGGAAGAATGTTCAACAGATGTTTTGAATTCATAAGGAGGTTTTTTTTTTAAATTAAAATAATTATGAAAAATTTTTGAATGAAATTTAATTTATATTTAATATATGTTCTTAATTTGAATCTACCATATAAAATATTCATTTTTTCTGTATATCTTTTGGTGTTTTATATATGATATTAAGCTATACATCTGCTTCCAGATTTTTCCAGCTCCAAACATTTGTGTGATTTGCACATTCTCCTACAAAAGATTTCCTGCATTTTTAAAGTGTTTCAAATAACATTTAAGGTAATTTTGAGCTATATCAAAGAGTAAAAACCTTTGGAGAATACCATTGGTGAATACCAATATAAGTGCCTGTAACCGTTGGGGAATTTGATGTAATTATGAATTCCAAAAATTGGATCATGCCTGTAATCTGATTTGTTAATCTGGGCATGATGGAATTATGATTAGGTCATTAACTGGGCCATGTCAGTCAGTAGGGTGTTGAGCCCCACCCCCTGGTGAGTGGGGAATTGAATTTAAAAGGCAAGGCAAAGAACAGAAGAAGCAGTCTTTCGAGAAGCAGCTTTGATGTTGGAAAGAAGGCCCCAGGAGAAGAGAAGCGAACTATTTGCCTGATCGCCTACAGCTGACCTTGTGGAGGAAACAGGCACTAAGCCTGGAGAGAAACGCAGCCCCGGAGAGAAACGCAGCCCCGGGAAGAGAGGAACTCAAGAAGCCTGAACCCTGGGCAAATGTCGG
>JAQZBX010049114.1:0-20015 GCA_029593785.1 Cabassous unicinctus | reverse complement strand
TACTATTTCTTTCTTTCAGCTTGGTTTGGGATTAGTTTGTTGTTCTTTTTCTAGTTCCTCCAGGTGTGCAGTAGGTCTTCATTTTTAGATATTTCTTCTTTTTTAATGTAAATCTTGAGGGCTATAAATTTTCCTCTCAGTACCGCCTTTGCAGTGTCCCATAGGTTTTGATATATTATGTTCTCATTTTTATTCATCTCAAGGTATTTGCTGAATTCTCCTGCAATTTCTTCTTTGACCCACTGATTGTTTAAGAGTGTGTTGTTTAATCTCCACATATTTATGAATTTTCCCTTTTTCTGTCTGTTATTGATTTCCAGCTTCATTCTGTTATGACCAAAGAAGATGTTTCATATAATTTCAATCTTTTTAATTTTATTGAGACTTATCTTGTGACATGTAATATGTTCTATCTTGGAGAAGGTTCCATGAACAGTTGAAAAGAAAGTAGGTCCTGCTGTTTTGGGGTGCAATGCTCTATAGATGTCTGTTAGGTCTAGTCATTTATCATATTATTCAAGTTCTCTGTTTCTTTATTTATCCTCTGTCCGTATGTTCTATCCCATACTGAGAGTGGTGTATTGAAGTTTCCAACTATTATTGTAGAGACAGCTATTTCTCTCTTCAGTTTTTCCGGTGTGTACCTTGTGTATCTTGGGGCACTCAGGTTAGGTGCATAAATATTTAGTATAGTTATTTCTTCCTAGTGAATTGCCCCTTTTATTAATATGTAATGATCTTCTTCAACCTTTATAACAGTTTTGAATTTGAAATCTCTTTGTCCTTATTAGTATTGCTACTCTAGCTCTTTTTGGTTACTATTTACATGGAATACCATTTTCCAAACTTTCACTTTTTGCCTGGTTATGTCCTTATTTATATTGGTTGGGTCTCTTGTAGACAACATATAGAAGGCTCATATTTTTTTAATCCAATCAATCAGTCTATGTCTTTTGATTGGGGAGTCGATCCATTACCATTCAATGTTATTACTATAAATGCATTACTTATTTCATCCATTTTATCCTTTGGCTCCCTGTTATCATAGTGTTCTCTTGTCTGCCTTCTCACACTTTAATTTACCCTTTCTAATAGTCTTCATTTCTAAACTCTTCTCCAGATCTCTCACCCTTGTTTTTTCCTTTCAGGCTGCAGCTCTCCCTTTACTATCTCTTGTAATTCTGGTCTTTCTGTAACATATTCTATCAGTGTTTGTTTGTCTCTGAAGACTTTGACCTCACCCTCATTTTTGAAGGACAGTTTTGCTGGATACAGGATTCTTGGCTGGCATTTTTTTCTTTCAGTACCTTAAATAGATTATACCCCTTTCTTCTTGCCTCCATGGTTTCTGATAAGAGGTCACTGCTTAATCTTATCAATTACTCTTGTATGTGCTGCTTTCAGAATCCTCTCTTTATCTCTGATATTTGTTGTTCTGAATAGTAAATGTCTCAGAGTAGGTCTATTTGGATTTATTCTGTGTGGGGTGCATTGTCCTCTTGGATATTGATATTTATGTCTTTCACAAGGGCTTGGAAGTTTTTGTTCATTATTTCCTCTAATATTCTATCTGCCCCTTTTCCATTCTCATCTCCTTCTGGGACACTTATAATGCGAATGTTTATGTGTTTCACATTGACATTCAATTCCCTGAGACTCTGTTCCATTTTTTCCATTCTCTTCTCTTTCTGTTCTCTTGTCTTTTCCAGTTCAGGTGTTCTGTCTTTGAAATCACTAATTCTGTCTTTGAGCAATTCAAATCTGCTATTATGTGCCTCTAAGGAATTTTATTTTCATTTCATTATTTATTTAGATGTTTAAGCTCTTTCACTAGGTTTTTACAAGTTGGTGAACACTGACAAAGTATTTCTCCCACCAGAACTAGAACCACGCATTCCCAGACAGTATAAATATATGGTGAAATAATAATGATACACATCACCATTTTATCAATTACATAATAAAACAAATTATCAAGTATCCACATGTTAAGGTACACAGCTCAAGAGGCATATAAAATATTAAATGTCTGGTGAATTCATTAGCAGAAACCTACTTCTTTTTTTGCAAAAGGTTGGGAAGAGAATGAAAAAAATCACACTTCAAACAGAATAGCTGGTAAATAACTTCCAAGAGATATGGAAAAATTACAAAGAATTTTAGAAATTTTGTGATTAAGAATTGTTGTAGCTACCATAACAAAGCATCTCTACAATTGCAACCTCTGTGGGTTGCTATCAGCCTATTTGAATTCTTGCTGGTCAGCATTTAAAATGGGCTCATAATTTGTACCAATTGACCTTTCCTCAAATGATGCAATACTGAGTTATAGGCCTTCTTTAAATCTATTTCCATACCAGGATCTTATCAATATATAAGAAATTTTGAGATTAGGTGCCAAAATACCCAGCACAATACTTGTATATTTTTAGTATCATATAGAACTTAAAATCCCAGGAACTATGAACACTCTAGACCATATGAGGTTTATTCCTTCAGTCATTTCAAAAATCAAAAGTGGGGCCTATTATGGTTGTTTGTTTGTTCAATTTATGTTTACATCTCCCAAATTCACACCTGTGTACTTCCGGCTTGCACACCCATTGAATTTTGTTGGGATTTTTACCGAATCTTATGGCGATTATTTAATGTCTATCTATAAAATCTCATTTTGTGACTTTAGAGAAAACCTCCATTTTGAAAATCTGCATTTGCAGAAGCACACATGTCTTTAATGTCTCAGACAGAAAAAGCCTTCCAGTGAATTTAATGTTTGCACTTTGGGATGCAACTTAACTGGGAGGGCCTGACAAATGAATGGGAGGGAACTATTAAATATTTTTAGTAAAATGTTGCTTTTGTCTTGTGCAGAACATGTAGAATATGCTCTTTCATTTAGTAAATATTTTTCAGAAGGTAGAGATGCTTTGTTATGGTAGCTACAATAATTCTTAATCATAAAATTTCTGAAATTCTTGTGATTTTTCCATATTTCTAATGTATTTTCAATCTCATCCATTGTGTCTTTCACTCCCATAAGGTCTGGTCATTTTTTGCAGGCTTTCAAACTGTTCTTTATGCTCAGCCAGTGTCTTCTTAATATCCTTTATTTCTTTAGTCATGTTTTCTTTAAATTATGTGAAGTGATTTAGGAGAGTTGTGTGATTATCACTGATTAATTGTCTTAAATCCTGTATCTCTTCAGGATATTTGGTTAGTTCCTTTGGCTGGGCCATCTCTTTCTGTTTCCTTGTATGGCTTGTAAATTTTTACAGATGTCTAGGCATGCATTGTTGAATTTACTCTGATGGTCAATTTCTCTCTCTTGCCTATTTTTCTTCAAAGCTCTTCTTTGATATTTGGTTCATCTTATTCTAAGTCTTTAAAATTGCCTGGCTGAAGTTATCAAAATTGGGCCAGACACCCAGTAATGGGGTGCAGATTTTCTCCTAGGGTATGATACAGAGTACCAGAAAGTTTTTTGTCCATGCAGTTTCCAGACTGCCAGTAGATGGCGCTCATTCACACACCTTTCTACAGAGGTGTTTCTCCTGGGCTTCCCTGTGTTCTTGTGTTGAATCTCCAGAGTGGAGATTCAAAGCAGGCTCTGCTAAAAAAATTCACTGGTGAAAAGCCCCCGGACTCCGTTCACTCTTCTCTTGAAACAGCTGACAGGGAGGAAGGTGTTTTTTCCCCTCTCAGTTGGCTGCAGTAAGCCTGGGGTTTTACCTCAGCTTAGTATCTTGGGGGTGGGGGAGGGGAGCCCTTCCTGGCTGCCACAGGGCTTTGGTAACAACTCACTTTGGTCATTTCAGCCACTTCATCTCTCTGACCCTCACCCTCCTGGGATTTGTGTAGTAAATCTGGTCTGCTGACCACCAAAGCAGGTCTCTCAGACAGCTTTTGGGTCTGTCTTCTTTATTTTTGTGAGAGCATTTAGCTCTGCCTGTTATTCCATCGCCATCTTCACACAATCCTTCTGCAGAGTTTTATTTAAGGCAAAATTTGAGTGGTGGTTTTATGTAAATATTTGTCTCATTAGAAGCCACACACTATGGTTTTGCAGTTTAGGGATTATATGCTTCATGATCTATAGATCTCACTGCTATTGAATTAATACCCCTAGAAAGCCTGTCACAATTTTATATGAAAAAATTCCAGTTGTTTAATGTGTTTATAGTGAGTAAAAATAAAAAATAATATTTTAGTACAATGCATGTCATGATCTATTTTAGAATTAAATTCTTGATTACCAAAGCTGCTGAACAGCCTTGAAATTCAAGAACAACATTAAACTATTTAAAGCTCTCATTTCAAGCATTGTAACAATAATAGCTTATACTTCTAGAAACACGTGTTGCATATCAATGCTTCCAGACATAATTCTCAACACTTTAAGTACTACTTGTTAATGATTATAACATAGTCCTAGATCTTGATACTAGAAAACTTAGATGTTGTGATTTTTTTTATTACTTAACAATTCAATGCTATTATTATAAATCAGATTGTTGTTATTATTACAATTTGTGTTTCCTTAGATACTTGAGGGTTCCTTCCCTCACATACTTGCCACTTTCTGAAAACGAATCATATTTTGCTTACCCTGGATCTCAGCATTAAATGGAAACTTGCAATTTGAAGAAAGGTTTTTCCGTAATGTTTATCTCCTACATTACAACACAGCATAGGATATCAAATACATGAAATGAGTGCCAACCTTGTAATCTTACGCCTTTGGCTGACATCAGTAATCAATCCAAGCACCTGTCCCTACTTAGAGCAGAGACATTCTCCAACTCCTTATCAGTGTGTCTTTCCTGAAAGCTTCTACCAATGAAATCAAATGGAAAAAGAGATTAGTTCAATTTGCCAGTTCAAATATAGAAATAACAGGATATAGGTTGCTAAAGCTGCATATTTATGTGCATATATATGTATAAAACATAATCCACATGCACATCTAGACTGTATCATATATAACTACTCACATATATACAAATGTATGTATATATACTTAGAAATGTGTTATAAATGAGTAATGTATGAATCATTTTCTATACATTATGTTTTATAGTGAGGCATACATATACAAAAATATTTTTACTTGGCCTCTAGCAGTGATATGAAGTTTAGATTAAGTTTTATACTCTCATTGAATTACTGTAAACATTTAGTTTTAAATGGTCATAAAAGATATGATTTATGTTTTCTCAATTCCTTTGTTAAATATTACAATGTATTTATAATTCTGTTAATAACCATGACATTTATACAATCAGATTTTTCACTATGCTCAATTGCATGATATTAAAGGTAAATGATAACCATTAACAGATGATGACCATTAGCAAATGCCGTGGTCATCACAATGCTGGAATTGGTGATTCTAGATATGCTGGATCAGCTCTAGTATTTACATTTACTTCATTTGGTCTAGATTAGAAAGGAGGAACCATTTACTTTATTCTTAGGTAGTGGAAATTATCTCTATTGATTCACTCATTCTTTAAAAAGAGCCAAAATTTTCTTCCTTTGGCAGAGCAGCCCCAGGCAACACCGTTAAAACAGACAAGATTTCATTTGCATCTGTCATTTGATCAACTATTATGTCTCTCTCCACTCACATTCCCAGCCACTAGATATGCTCCTGGTGTGTGGAAACAGGACAAGTCCTATGGTCTCTTGGTGCCTGGATTTCTCACTGTGTGTTTCAGTCTACACTACTCCATATATAAGACTTTTTCCTTTTTCTCTTACACAAATGTATTTATTATATATCACATTTCTTCCAAGTTTTTCTGCCATCTTAGGTTAACTAAATCTATCAATTAATTTGAACCAGTGTGTTAATACTTAGTGTAGCTGTTGGGCAATTGATGTAATTATGAATTCCAAAAATATATGTTGGATTATGCTTGTGGACTGATCTGTTCATCTGGGCATGATTAAGTTATGATTAGGGCATTGACTGGGCCACGTCAGTAGGGTGTTGAGCCCCACCCCTTGGTGGGTGGGGAATAAAATATAAAAGGCATCACAAAGAACAGAGTTGCAGCAGTTCTGAAGTTGGAGTTTTGATGTTGGAGAGAAGGCCCCAGGAGAAGAGAAGCGAGCCGTTCACCTGATATTCTACAGCTGACCTTGTGGAGGAAGCAGAGGAGCTAAGCCCAGAGAGAAATGCAGCCCCGGGAAGAGAGGAACCCAAGAAGCCTGAACCCTGGCAAACATCGGCAGCTGTCTTGCTCCAACACATGGCAATGGACTTTGGTGAGAGAAGAAACTTACGCTTTATGGCCTGGTAAGTGTAAGCTTCTACCCCAAATAAATACCCTTTATAAAGACCAACCCATTTCTGGTATTTCACATTAGCACCCCTCTGGCTGACTAATACATTTAGTAATAGTTCAATCTGATTATAGCTTCCTTCATTGCTTTAATCCCAAGGATGGGAAACTGGGGAATTGTAGACAGTGTATAAGGCAGGCAATTGAAGGTGATCTCTTTAAGTACTGGGATCATTCCTAAAGCCTGTTAAAAGATTGCCGGCTTCCCCTGTGTTTCATCATCGCTTGTTATCTTGGTGTTAAATTATAGAGTCAGAGACATTTAGAACTAGAAGTTACTGAGAGATAAACCAGTTCAGAAGCAGCATATAAGCAACACTTGAACTGCCAAAGTCCCTACCCCACTGCTATTCTTACTTGCTGAGTCATGACACAAGCTCACACTCTATCTCAACACAGCACCAAGCAGCTTCTTCCAACCCACTTGATGTGAAAATGATTTGTCATTCTGGATTCAATCTAGGATTGACAAAGACCACACAGCTTGGAGGTTAGGATACAATTCCATACTCTCTGGACATAATCACTTTCACAACCCATGGATGTCGCATCACTCTGTCATCTGCTGTCTCTGGATTCACTAAATAGAACTTGCCCTTGGTAGAAAAATGCTCCTATATTTTCCCACCATGGGAAAAGTGACAGTTCAGCTCCTCTGTAAAACAGAGGCTTAACCAAGAATGGAACTTGTATTTCTTGACATTCCACTCAAAGCTATCACCCTTTCCTGACGATGGAACCCATATCCCTCGACTCCCTGAGTATAGCTTTCTCTCCAAACCACCTAGGGTCATTGTTCCAAATTGTATCCACATGTATCCAGTCCCCATTTGTATGTGAAAAGTAAAGATAAAATTAACTCTAATTGTATTCATGTTAAGTCCTGATATTTATATAATTGATATAACAGATATAGTTATATAAAATTATAACATTAATAAGTATAATTATGCTCAATAACAAGTAATTAAGAATTTGTAGTGTTATTTACTTAGTAAAGCCATCATCAATGACAGTCATTCTTTTCATGTCCTTTAAAAATTCTATCCTATATAATACTTTTATGCATTATTTCCTCCAGTTGCTGATGGTTAGAGGAAAATGATAGATGTAAAGGTTTTAATTGCCATGAAGACCTCTTGTGGCTATCCATTAATACTTTTAATTTCCAAGGCTATGAAATTCAGAAAGCACCCTACTTATAATTTATGCAAAAGGGGGAAGCTTAATTTTGCATCTAGAGCTAATCAGGTATGGGGGTAACAAATAATATTCTATTAAAAAAGTGCCTTGACAGTTTCTAAGTTCAGGAAACTGCCACTTTGCTTGCATGTTATTATAGATTCTATTTATTTGCTTTTTTTGCTGTAGCATCTTCACTTCTCTTCATTGGTGTTCAAATCAAGTAAGTTTGGTCACATACCTTTGAAAGTAGGGTGAATAGGAACAAAGCTGATTAATTTACCTGTATTATTGCAGCTACCTTTTCTATTTTTTCCATGACCAGCATGCGTTTGATAGAAGTAGACAAGTGAGCATTAAAACTGAATGTATATCTCCTATACTTTTCACTTCTCATTGCTGTGTGCTGTTCTGTAAACCAGCCTGTGTCATCTATGCTTTATGAAAACCAAGAGAACAATGACTTAACTCCATGTTTCACTGTTCATATTTTCATGAGAGTCCTGAGCAAAGGAATTTGGAAAATGGTTAGAGGAAATAGAAAAGAAGAAAAATAAAAGTTTGCTCTGATGTCTTCTACTGTTTTTATGGCTTAAGCCTGCCATCCACCAACACAGTATAAGTTTGACAACAACATCATGTTTTGAATTCTCTGAGTCAGTGAAAGGAAACCTATAGGGAGTCAGCACTGGTTGAACAAAATGACAAGATAGTAAGTCAGGAAAAGCACCAATCAGTGCCTAATCCAACAGTTTTTCAGTCACTTCAGTGACTTTTTTACTTGAAACATTATGGCATTTGATGATGGCATCAACACGTGGGATCCCCAGTAGTTTGCTGACGCCTGCAGTGGGACACTCTCTCTGCTGTATCCATTCCAGGTGTCCTACATCTGATTGCTGAGCACTTGGATCCTTCTGAGCTTACTAAATCAAAGGTCTCTTACAAATTTAGTAAATTTACATTGACTGGTTCCAAAGACAGGACAGACTTCTAGATGCTCCTCATCTCTTGAATTATTCCTATGCAAACAGAGCTGTTTGCAGTCTTGTTTGCAGATTAGCAAAGTAAAAAACCAAGTCCACAGAGAGAATAGAAAGCCTACACTCTGCCAGTCTGTTTTCTGGCTTCTTCCAACCCGCTTAGAGCTGTCTGATAGAGCCCCAAAATGTCACTGCTCTGGTTTTCAACATTTTAGGCTGAATTCTTAAATTAGTCTTGGTCCTCATCTCTGATCTTACACCATTTCACTCTTCCCTTCACACTGATGCCAGGGTAACCTTTCTCAAACAATCCGATGAAATGATTCCACAATCCAAAGTCTTCAGTAAACTATTTGTCTTAGTTTGCACAGGATATGGGTTGGCTTTTATAATGGGAATTTTATTTAGGGTAAAAGCTTATAGTTCCAAGACAGTGAAATGCCCGAATCAAGGCATCAGCAGAGATGCTGCTTCACTAAAGTCAGCTGCTGGTGATCCTTGCATTCTGCCAGGTGGTGAAGCAAGATGGCTGCTGATCTCTGCTGAGGTCCCTGCGTTCCCCTCCAGAATCTACCATCTCCTGGAGCTCAGCTGTGGGCAGCCAGGCATAGGGCTTGTCTCTTCAGCCTTGAGCTGCTCCATAGACCCAGCTTCTTGGAGGGCTTTGTGCTTAAGCTTTGGCTGCTGGCAATTCTCGCATCCTCTCTGACATGGCAGGATCAAACATGGCAGAGCTTCCTTTCCCTGTGTCTCTCTCTGTGTCTCCATTTATATAAGACCAGCAAAGGGGCAAAGACTCAACCTGAGTGTGCCTCACTGACATAGTCCAATAAAAAGGGTCTCACACCCACAGGAATGGATTCGTTCTAAAACATAATTTTTGGGCATGGGGGGGGTGATTCATAAGGGAACTTCAGATGGTCACAGTATTTTTCAATATTGTTTATAGAATACATTTCAAATTTCTTGTCCTTATATATAAGACTAAGTTATCTAAGTCCTGTCTTTCTTTGTAGCCTTATCTTCTACTATACCCCCTCCAATTCACCAGTACCTCATACTCTGCTATAAATGTAGTTCCCTCTACATTTCATTTCTTCATATATTTATTTCTACTTCTTCAAGAGGGAAAATCTTTATTACACTGCCTCCAGCCCCATTTATCTGGAAAATACCTATTGCTTTCCAAAATTGCATTCTAGCACGATTTTTCTCAAAAAGGCTTTCCCCCCACCATCCATCATGAAGACATAATAATTCCTCAAATATTTCGTTTTATTTTGTACATATTTCTGCAATAGTAGCTCTGACTCTGTAGGGGTTTATACAAGGGCAATATCTTATTTATTCTTAGATTTCCAAACTCTTGTAATGCCTGACACATACCAGGAGAAAAGTAAATAATTATTGAAAGCATGAGTAAGAAAATTAAGAAATGAATAAGTGAATAAATGAATGCATAGGTCAGGCCCTGGCAGAGCCATTCACCTTCCAAAATGACCTGCCATCACTAAGAGCTGATTTTAGCTCTCCGTATCTTTGGGGAGCAGAAGTCAAGTAGATATTCCTTCCCTGATGTGTATTCCTTGATGAAGAGGGGGTATTAAGGATGGAGACCAATTATAACTGCCGCACTGAGTCTTTACTCAGTACAAGCATCATAGCTAAATCTTTTTCATATTCATCTTATTTAAGCTTTATAATATCTCTATGAAGTAGGTATAAATTTTGTCAGTTTTATGAGTGAGAGAATTGAGCCCAGAGAGGTTAAATACTTTTCCCAAGGCCACTGTGATAATGAGTGGCAAAACCCAAATTTGAAATCCAGTACATGCAACTAGAAAAACCTTAGTTTATAAGCAACACACTTATTTGCCAATCATTTCATGATGATTGAGATCAATAATGTATCCAGTCTTTCAAATCCTCCCAGCTCTGAACCCACCAAGCTGTGTCTTTACTTCATACCCTTACTGGTTCTCTCTCAAGGAATTTTATTTATTAGCAATGCATAAGAACCTCTATTATACAGAAAGCATCTCTGTCAAAAAGCATCGTCTCCTGAGAGGAGATTGCAGCACTTGACAGCTGTTCTGACACAAACTATGGATTAAAATGAAAAGGGAAATTGATACTGAAAATAAAACAAGGAATCAAATCGTATTCTTTGTGATATTAAGTGTGTATGTATGCAAATACAAATATAACTATCTGAATAAAACAATATCATTAAAATTATACTATGAATATATATAAAATACAGGTATAGACATATGTACATCTAGTTGACATCACACATACATAGATGAAAAGTCTAGAAGCTATTATCTTTAAATAAGATTACTCAGAATGCTTTTCCATATTTTTTGGTATAATTTGCTGCAATAAGGATATGTTGTTTTAATAATGAATAAAGTTTTTAACTTATGGACATTAAAACCATTACTTCATGTTAGGCTCCTCATTCCATGTAAATTTTTAAATTCATAACTGACCTCATTTTTTTTCTGAAAAAAATGTTTTAAGTTTCTAAGCTATCTTTCCATATATATCCTTGGCTTTCTTCTACTATTCTTTCTGAATAATCTAGAAAATTTAATATAATTTTATGACCAGAAGAAAACAGCATTTTAAACATTGTAATTTCAATTTTTTTTTCCATAAATGGATATGGTGACCATATCAATGAGACCTGCTGGGAGCTCATATCAAGGAGCTGTTTAAGAGGGGGCTGCTGGGCGGCGGAAGTGAGCGAAGAGTTAGCTGACCCAGCTCGTGAGGAGCTAGTGTCCAAATCGCTCGTAATAATCTAATCTATGTTGATAAAATGCTTCACAGTGATTAGGCTTTTGGGCATCAGATAGGAAAGTGAGGTTGAGGTCCCTATGGGTCACGTGAGGCAACATGAGGTGACTCTCTAAGATAGACCCAGCTGCAACAAGTACTAGGCAAGAGGTCAAGGTCAGGCCTCCAGCCAACTGGACTCAAGTTCAGGGCTGGGCTTCAGGAATCGCTATTAAACCAGGGACGCAGGAACCGATGAGAGAGAAAGTCAAACTGAGTAATAGGGGCTTCAGAGCAAACACCCAGAAAGTAAAGTCATGCAAGCTGAGGACAGCAAACACTTTCCAGACACTCACTGAAATGTAAGGCAGAGAGTCCTCACATGCTGCCACTCCAGGTCCTCTCTAATTATTTTATGATACGAAGCCTGCAAGGCACAGGGTTTTATTTCTTGCAGCTGAACTCAGCAGGACAGTCTCTAATGGGCCTCAGTATCCTCACCTGTCAAATGGGAGCAATAACGGCCCCACTTTATAGGAGTATTGCGTGGAATAAGTAATGTGTGTCAAGTGCTTAGGTTTGTGATTGGGAAAATATTGATTACTTGGTTTTTAACTCAGGTAGCAAGTAAGAAACAGCCAGTGGGGCTTTTTATAGCTACAAATGTCTGGCTCTACTGCAGACCTAATGAATCAGAATTTCTCAGAGTGAAGTCAGGGGGTATATAATTTTCAGAGAATTCAAGGGATGATTCTGATGCTCAATCAGATATATGAAACATTGCTTTGTCCTGAAAAGAATGACTAAGCATGTGATAGTAACACTTTTGTTTACTAGAAATTATGATTATTTAAAGTAACTGTTAATAGGGACACACTATTAGACAAATTTGCAGGTTTAGAATTGAAATTACTACACAGTTCTCTGAAGGAAAAAAGGCAATACCTAATAATCACTGAATTCATTTATGTAAAGTATGTTAAATGTACATTGTTCGGCATTTGTATTCCCCAAAGAGAAAAAACGTCATTTTAAAGATGCTACTTAATGATTCTTTTTTTTTTAAAGACTTACTTTATTTATTTATTTCTCCTCACCCCCTTGTTGTTTGCACTTGCCGTGTCTGTTTGTCTTCCTTGTTTCTTTAGGAGGCACCGGGAACTGAACCCAGGACCTCTGATGTGGGAGGGAGGCACCTAATTGCTTGAGTCACCTCCAGTCCCGGCTTTTTGTGTCTCTCATTATGTTTTTTCTTCTTGTGTCTCTTGTTGCGTCAGTTTGCTGCGCTTGCCTGTCGCGCCAGCTCGCTGTCTTCTTTAGGAGGCACAGAGAACCGAACCAGGGACCTCCCATGTGTTTGGCAGGAACCCAATCTCTTGAGCCACATCCACTTCTCCTTAATGATTCTGACATACAGAAAAACATAATTCCTTCTGCTTGTCTCTCACAGGTCTTCTACAGTGTCTCTGGGTAGAGTATAAAAGTGAGTGTTTATCCTAGCTCTCAAATCTCTTTAGAAAGGGATTTCCTATTTTTTTTATTGTTGAAACAGGGTTTAATTTGAAACACATCAGTAGTTTTACTCTTCTAAACCTCCTCGAATCTCTGACAATACTGGATCAGTGTAAGATATTGTGGCAGGTACCAACAGACATTAAAACATCATCATTCTTCAGAACTCTCTTCAGTTTCAATAGCAGTCATCGAGTTCTCTGGAGAAAAATCACCTTTTAGTTAATTCAATCAAGTTCATAGACTCTTTATTTTAATCCCAGACAATATACTTTCGGGTAGTATACTTCCTGGTGCAGAATATGATTCTTACCAGCTAGAAGGTGTGATTTATCTCCCATAACACTTCTTTATTTTCTAGTGCTTTTGATTGGAACGATTTTTCTTTCTAGTATGGCCAGGAAGAGACTAACAACTTTCAGTTCATTTTAATGTCACTGTTACATGTTGTAGTTTTCATGTAGACTGCAATAGAAATCCGTAATTCTGATAAATGAAGAAATGGAACTCCACTAAGAAGTACACATCCCAACAGGAACTGTCTGCCAAACTCAGGGTTGTAAAGTATTGAATGAAACATTTGCAGTCAGTGAAATAGAAGAAATAGCTGGTGTTAAAAAAAAAAAAAAAAAGTCCAAGCATCATAATATTACCTGCAGTAGAATGACATCACTCTTCCTCTAAGGCAGGGCAATGACGAGAATCAACAAAGCAGATTATAGTGACCAAGTAATAAAGCATCTCTCTTATTGTTTAAGCAGTCTTTGAGAGCAGTAGGCACAGTCTTTGAATTTTAGTGCACATGAAAGTAGAGAGTGATGATACTCTGCAGAGGATGCCATACGTAGGAAGAGAGATGTCTGCAGCTGCAGCTGCTGGAATCCATGGAAGTGGGTGGCAACTATACTGGAAGAAATGTATTTTCCATAAGAGGTGGATCAATTTGTCCTCAACTTGAATGGATATTGTTTAAAGGAAAAAAGGACAGTTTCTCACAGGCCTCTCTCCCTCCCCAGAATTGGGAAATTAATTTTGTAATATCATTTAAAAATATACCCATGCATTAAAATTACAAAGTGAAGAATAAATTCCTGAAGCTGCTACAACCAGAGGCAAAACTGATTTACCTATTAAATTCAAATAAAAATGTAAAGCTATATAATTCAAGTTAATCATGTTAACTTAAAAGGATGGATATCAGTGGTATCCCGAGATGAAACTACCCCTTTAATATGAAATTACCCCTCTTGGCTATGCTCAGGCATCGTTGGCTATTTTGACATTAGCTGTATGAAGACTGAATTCCACCACCCTCCCAATTGTGTCTGGTTGTCCTGTCAGTTTTTTATTTTGCCAATGATCTATTCTTTGACCTTCACATAGTACCAATGTGACCACTAGCACCAAAGCAAATATGGAGAATGAAATTGTAAAGCATGATGTGGTTTTTATTTGGTGGATCACCCAGATGATTCATTATATTCTTGTGTTGGTTTTGCAAATCATCAAAGTGCAAACATGTCATTTGAAAATAAATTATTGGGGAAGCGTATGTGGCTCAAGCGATTGAGCTCCTGCCTACCACACGGGAGGTCTTGGGTTTGGTTCCTGGTGCCTCCTAGAGAAGACAAGCAAGACAGCGAGCTGACGTGACGGCCTGGTGTGGTGAGCTGACACAACAAGATGACGCAACAAGAGACACAAAGAAGAAAACATAATGAGAGATACAACAAAGCAGGGAGTGGAGGTGGCTCAAGCATTAGATGCCTCCCTCCCACATGGAAGGTCCCGGGTTCAGTTCCCGGTGCCTCCTAAAAGGAAGACAAGCACACACCGAGCAGACACTGCAAATGTAAATAACGAGGGGGTGGGGAGAAATAAATAAAAATTTAAAAAAATTATTGGAGATAATCTCTGGATACTCTGAGGTCATTCCTTTAGACTCAGATTGAGAAACAAAGAACTAGACCAAGAACACAAGCTTATCCAACTTGTCAAAACATCAAAATCCTCACTGTAGGGCAGCCATGGCATTGGTGTCTGAGATTGCATGTGGGGCAGATGAAAGGATTTCATTCATTGTTTTCTCAAACTTTTACTCAATACTTCACATGTTCCAGGAAAACTGGCAGGCACTGGTGTCGTACTCATGAAACTCAGAGTTTATCATAAAAGACTAACACATGTTTTTAAAAATGCTCCCAAAGCAAGTAATAAGTCCTATTGCAACAGTCACCGAAACATGTACAAAATGCTGAGAGCAATCGTAGAGAGGACTATGGCTTTTCTTTAATCTCACAACTAGCAGGGAACTTGGAGGACAGTCAAAACACTCTCTTGGAATATGAGAACGTACTTCTTTTCCTTTGTTCTCTATTCCAGTTTCCCTGTTGTCTATTTCTCTCATTTCTGCCTGTGACTTGTTTTGGCCAATGACACCAAAGAAGTTTCTAACTTTCCTGGAGGGTCTCAGTACTCAAAAGCCAGATGCCCCAGGTTTTAGAATTGGGGTGAAAATGTTGTATGTTAATGCCCAGTACTGGGATTGGTTTAGTGTATTCATAAAGTACAAGGACTCGTGTCAAAATGCAGGGATTCAAATTTCAACTCTAATTTATTACCTGAGCAACCTTGGACTAATTGCTTTTTGGTGCTTTGGTTTCGTCACCTTTCATGTAGGAATAAAAACAATTGTGTTTATTTCATGTTGTTACTAGAAGAGTGAAGTGGTTTCATGAATGTAAAACACGAAGCACAGTGTCTGGCACATAGCAAGGTCTCAACAACTATTGGCTACTGTTAAAAGTACGCCCTCAAGCACACAAGAGATAAAAGGAATCACAGTGCGACAAGAACACAGACAATTTGTTTCTGTTTCAGCTTGCACTCCCAGGGCATTTTGAGATCCAAATGGGAACTCTCCATCGTGGATGCTTTTCTTTCATGTCAGGGCTACACTTTCCTGTCGAGCAACACTTTCATTTGTATTATTTCAAGAAGAAACCTGATGTGGTGCAATGAAAAGTCTCAGGATACTGAGTTCCATAAACATTGACCTCTGAGCCGAGTTTGTCCACTAACCCATTCTGTTCCTTCGAATAAATCGTTTTTGCCTCTCTGGGCTTCAGCTTACTCGTTTGTAAAATATAGTATATAGTTCACCAGCTGATTTGAAATACATCCTTGTGTTCGTTCCAAGATTTTCAAAAGTGAACAGTTTTTGATCATTGATTTCACCTTCTTTTGGGTCCACAATGTATGGGCACAGAACACTGCTGACTTGGTATTCTTGTCGCCAGAAAATCCTTTCTGGGTCTGTAGCTGAACCAATACTTAGCAAAACTTATATTCTCCTCTTGTTCTTTTAGTAACTATAGTTGGCAAAATGAAACGTGTCAGTATCTATTCTGGTGTTCCCAGTCCTAGCACGGTATAAATAGATCTTATAGGGAAATGGTTCAGCGTGGGTGTAATACTATGCTATTTTGCAGGCATTTGAGATGACTGTTTGAACCCCGTCTCTGCTGCTTCGTGGGGGTGTGACACTAGGCACGTTATTTCACTTCTCTGAGGCTACACAACCCACACATACTGGCACTTGCACACACACACTGGTACATGCTGAGTGAGCCATCATTCCTTCGTTTTGCTTTTTGTTGGAATCGTATACATTCCAGAATCCTTTCTGCATCTTATTCTTTTGTACCTCGTGGGGAATTCTGGTGCTTTTTAACTTCAAAATGCATTTTGAATACTACTAGTGAAGATAGTAGATTATTGATTTTTGCAAAAATCTTAAGACTAAGTTGAACTGTATTATTTATGAGCATTATAATTCCACAAACTCTCATATCCCCCAAGTTTCTATTAACTTCAAATTAATGCACCCCGGAAATCAGATCATTAAAAGCTTTGGGATAGCCCATTTGTATTAGGCTCCACAAATTGCATTGTAGGGCTGAGTATTGGCATTTAATAAAATGCTGCCTGACTTCACACTTACCATTTTATTTATTCCTGAAATCTCTAGCACAACCATGAAACCTTATTTCTGAAAATAGCTTAAAAACTGACATTTAATACTTGTCATTTTTCATATAGGACACCTACCCTTCAGTTATTTGGCCTAACATTCTGAGGATTCTACAGCCAGGCCCCAGTCTGTTCTGTTCTGTTCTGTTTTGTTTTTCTCGTGTAGCAGGCGCTCCCACTACTGGCCAGTGTCAGTCCTTGGCTTCTGGCCTTGCCACAGACCCCAGTCTTGTCAGGCTCACCTCTGCTGACATTGGGTCTCCTTCTACTCCACCCACCCAGTGATATCCTGCCTGTGCTTCAAGGTCCATTGCAAGTCAGTGTCTTCTGTAAAGCCCAGGATGACCGCTTACCTCTTGTCTGAATTAGCATTTATTCTCTGTGGACACACGAGGACCTTCTGGAATTATTCCCATTTCTACTCCATCAGGGTTATCAATTTGACTGATATTTTGTCAGTCCTTTTAAGCACTTGTCACCCACACTTTTCCTTCAAATCCCAATCTCTCTGGATAAATCCATCCACTCCTCTTCTCAGCTCTTCTATGAAGACTTTGAGACAAACTGGAGAATATTGCTTCATCTGGTTGGCTGCTATCACTATAATATACTGATCGTTATTTACAACTCATCCCCTAAGTACGTGAAGAAACCTTTTACATTATTCATACCTGATCTGCTTCCTTTCTCATGGACTGTACCATGTTTCCTCACAGTTCAGCGCTTTCCTCGTCTTCTACTCAATTTCCAGAATATATGCCTGTGGATATATATGTATGTACACAGGCCGTGGTGCCAAGTCACACCATTGTGCAAACTAATTTGCTCTTTCCCTTAACAATTTATCATGAACACTTTCCATGGCAACTGACACAGTTACATGGCTATTTTTATTGGCTGCTTTAAGAATACCATATGTTATTTAAGAGATCCTCAACTTTGAACAGTAGATTGGTTTTTTCTTTGCCTTTCTTTTTCTTTTCTTTTTTCCTTATTTATTATAAATGGTATTATTCAATGAAGAAATTGTTCATCACTCTAATTACATCTTTAGCATGAAGTATTAGAATGGAAATTGCTGCCTTAAATAGTATGCCATTGTGAAAGCTTTTAATAAATAGTGTGAAAATTTCCTCCAGGAAGGGTTTGCCTAACTGTATTCTCCTATTTTCTACTCTATCAGTAGCACTGTATGTGTTTTTTATCTTTGCTCATTTGCTAATCAAAAATATAATCTTAATTTAGGGTGTATATTTTTGATTGCTGAGGAGGTTGAGCAGATTTTCATATGCTTACTCGACATGTGAAATTTTCTCTCTTGTGAACAGAATGTTCGTGTCACTTGCACAGAGGACTGTTCGGCAAGCCCTTGCTTCCCAGGCAGAAACTTCAAATATGGACTCCTAATTAAAACAAAAAAACAAAAACAAAAAGACAAACACGGAAGCCTGGAAACCCGCTGTTTGGCAATGGGATGTTAGCAGGTGTGACACACACACAGGCTTGATTTGTGCTTGTGCATTATTGTCACCATGACCAGTGGAGCTGCCAAGCCTCCAGCTGACTTTAGACAGATGAGCAATAAACCTTTATGTTTGATGCCACTGCACTGAAGTTTTTGGTTGTTTGTTATGCAGCATTTATGTGGCAATGAATAGCTGATGTATGTGTTAGGCATTATTCAACTATATGGAAACATTTGACTCTTTTTTGTGTAAATTATACAAGTGTTCTTCATTATATCAGATAAGGAAATGCTGGCTGTTTTGGTTTGCTAAAAGCTGCTGTGAGCAATATACCAGAAATGGGTTGGCTATTATAGCGGGAATTTATTAGGTTAAAAGCTTACAGTTCTGAGGCTGTGAAAATGTCCACATCAAGGCATCATCAGAGATGCTGTCACAACAATGGTCGGCTGCAGGCGATCCTGGACTCTTCACGTGGCAAGGCACATGGAGGCATCGACTTGTCTTCCGGGTCTCTTGCTTCAGCTTCTGGCTGCGCCATCTGTGGTTTTCCCTCTCCCGGGTTCCTGTCTGAGCTCCTGGGCTCCTTCTTCCTGTCTCTGCAGCTTTCTCTCTGCCTGTGTCTGCTGCTTTCAGTCCTCCGTTTATAAAGGACTCTAGCAAGAGGATGAGAGGATGAAGACCCACCCTGGATCATGTTCCACTGTGGAAGGATCAATCAAAGGCCCCACAGTGGAATCTAATTCAACCAGAGTCCCACACCCACAGGGATGGATTCGCTCAAGAACATGATCTTTCTGGGGCCCATAAAAAAGCTTCAGACTGTCATACTGGCCTACTGGCTACAATCCGAAAATTTTTGACAAATTATACAAGGCCCTTGATGTCCAATCCTTTACTATATTTCCAAATACATTTCTTACATGACTCCACATGTGCTCTCACTTCTATGCTCCGAATATGACACTTCCAGGCCTTTTAAAAAAAATTAATATTATTTAAAAATCTTCAGTATTTACAAATGCTCTATTCCCACCAAACAATAACTTCCCATTTCCCCATTCTTTCATCTCCCTGGAAACCCCTAATCTACTTTCTGTCATTATGAATCTGCTAGTTCTAGATATTTCATTTAAGTGAAATCATACAGTGTTTGTCATTGTGTGTTTTTGCCTAATATGAATAATGATACAATGAAAACATTGGTGTTTAAAACACTATCTATCTAAGTCCTTGTTTTCAGTTTCTTTGGATATATACATAGGAGTAGAATTGCTCCTAATTTTTGCTTTTAATTTTTGAGGAACTGCCACACTGCTTTCCACTGTGGTTGCACCGTTTTGCATTAACACCAAAGATACAGAAGGGTTCCAATTTCTCCACATCCTCGCCAACAACTGATATTTTCCACTTAAAAAGAATAATCATCCTACTGGGTCTGAAGTGATATCTCAATGTGGTTTTTATTTGCATTTCCTTAATGGCTAATGATATTGAGGATCTTTTCATGTGCTCATTAACCGTTTGTAAGTCCTTTTTGGAATAATGTTACAGTCCTTTGCCCATTTTTAAATTGGGTAGTTTTTCTTTTTGTGGTTGAGTTTTAAGTTTTACATATATATCTGATCATTAAGCCCTTATGAAATATATGATCTGCAACTATCTTCTCCCATTATGTTGTCTTTTCACTTTGTTCATAATGTCCTTTG
>JAQZBX010049113.1:0-20012 GCA_029593785.1 Cabassous unicinctus | reverse complement strand
TTTTTTTTTTTTTTTTAAAGATTTATTTATTTTATTTATTTGTCCCCCCCTTGCCACTTGTGTTGCTGTGTCCATTCGCTGCGTGTCTTCTCTGTGTCTGCTTATCTCCCCCTTGCTGTGAGGTCTTGCCGCATCAGCCCACGGCGCTGTGCGAGCCGGCCTGCCCTCACAAGGAAGCCCTGGGAAGCGAACCCAGGGCGTCTCATATGGTAAACAGGTGCTCTATCCATTGAGCCACACCCGCTTCCTGCCGTAAGGTTGCTGCATCAGCCCACTGCACCGCTCAGGCCGGCGTGCCCTCACAAGGAGGCCTCGGGAAGCGAACCCGGGCCTCCCATATGGTAAACGGGGGCTCTATCCATTGAGCCACACCCGCTTCCCTGTAATAGGTTTCAAGGTCAGGCAGAGAAATTCCTCCCACGTTGCTCTTCTTTTTTGGAATGTTTTTGGCTATTCCGGTGCACTTTCCCTTCTAAATGAATTTGGTAATTGCCTTTTCTAGTTCTGTAAAGTAAGCTGTTGGGATTTTGGTTGGTATTGCATTGAATCTATAAATCAGTTTGGGTAAGATTGACATCTTCATGATATTTATTCTTCCAATCCATGAACACGGAATGTCTTTCCATTTGTTTAGGTCTTTTAAAATTTCTTTTACCATTGTTTTGTAGTTTTCTGCATATTGGTTAAATTAATTCCTAGGTTATCAGTCTTTTTGTTGCTATTGAAAGTGGAATTTTTCCCCTGATTTCCTCCTCAGATTGTTAAGTACTAATGTACAAAAACATTACTGATTTTTGCATGTTGATCTTGTATCCTGCCAGTTTGCTGAACTCATTTATTAGCTCAAGTAGCTTTGTTGTGGATACTTCAGGGTTTTCTAAGTACAGGATCATGTCATCTGCAAACAGTGAGAGTTTTACTTTCTTTTTCCTATTTGGATGCCTTTAATTTTTTTTTTCCTTGTCTAATTGCCCTAGCCAGAACTTCTAGTACAATATTGAATAACAGTGTTGACAGTGGGCATCCTTGTCTTGTTCCCGATCTTAGAGGGAAAGCTTTCAACCTTTCCCCATTGAGTATGATGTTGGCTGTGGGTTTTTCATATTTGCTTTTTATCATATTGAGGAAGTTTCCTTCTGTTCCTATCTTTTGAAGTGTTTTTATCAAAAAAGAATGCTGGATTTTGTTGAATGCCTTTTCTGCAATGATTGGATTTTCATATGTTTTCTTTCCTTCAATTTGTTAATGTGTGTATTACGTTGGTTGATTTTCTTATGCTGAACCAGCCTTGCATACCAGGAATAAATCCCACTTGGTCATGATGTATAAGTCTTTTGATATGCTGTTGGATTTGATTTGCAAGAATTTTGTGAGAATTTTTGCATCTATGTTCATTAGAGAGATTGGTCTGTAATTTTCTTTCCTTGTATCTTTATGTGGCTTAGGTATTAGCGTGATATTGACTTCATAAAATATGTTGGGTAATTTTCCCTCCTCTTCAATTTTTTGGAAGAGTTTAAACAGGATTGGTATTAATTCTTTTTGAAATGCTTGGTAGAATTCACCTGCGAATCCATCTGGTCCTGGACTTTGCTTTGCTGGGAGATTTTTGCTGACAGATTCAATCTCCTTAATTGTGATTGGTTTGTTAAGTTCTTGTATTTCTTGTAGCGTCAGTATAGGTTGTTTGTGCATTTCTAGGAATTTGTCCATTTCATCTAGGTTGTCTAGTTTGTTGGCATACAGTTTCTCATAATATCCTCTTATGATACTTTTTATTTCTGTGGGGTCAGTTGTAACTTCCCCTTTCATATTTTGATTGTACTTATTTGCATCTTTTCTCTTTTTTCTTTTGTTTGTCTGGCTAGGGGTTTGTCAATTTTGATCTTCTCAAAGAACCAGCTTTTGGTTTTGTTGATTTTCTCTATTATTTTTTTCTCCATTTCATTTATTTCTGCTCTAATCTTTATTATTTCTTTCCTTCTGCTTTCTTTGGGATTGGTTTGCTGTTCTTTTTCTAGTTCCTCTAGTTGTTCAGTTAAATCTTTGAGTTTAGCTCTTTCTTCTTTTTTAATAAAGGTATTTAGAGCTATAAATTTCCCTCTCAAGACTGCCTTCACTGTATCCCATAAGTTTTGAAAAGTTGTGTTCTTGTTTTCATTTGTCTCAAAATATTTACTGATTTCACTTGCAATTTCTTCTTTGACCCACTGATTATTTAGGAGTGTGTTGTTCAGCCTCCACACATTCGTGAATTTACTTTCTTACTGTCTATTATTGATTTCCAGTTTCATTCCATTATGATCTGAGAAGGTGCTTTGTATAATTTCAGTCTTTTTATATTTATTGAGAGCTGCGTTGTGCCCTAACATGTGGTCTATCCTGGAGAAATATCCATGGGAACTTGAGAAGAATGTATAACGCGCTGAGTTTGGATGCAGTGTTTTGTATATGTCTGTTTAGGTCTAACTTGTTTATCATATCGTTCAAGTTCTCAGTTTCCTTGTTGATCTTCTGTCTAGTCGTTATATCTAATGATGTGAGTGGAGTGTTGACGCCTCCAACAATTATTTTAGAGATGTCTATTTCTCCCTTCAGGTTTCCCAAAGTTTATCTCATGTAGTTTGGGGCACCCTGGTTAGGTGCATAGATATTCATGACTATTATATCTTCCTGGTGGATTGTCCTTTTTATTAATATATAATGGCCTTCTGTATCTCCTATAACTTTTTTGCTTTTAAAGACTGTTTTGTCTGATATTAGTGTAGCTACCCCTGTTCTTTTCTGGTTACTATTTGTGGTGTATCTTTTTCCAGCCTTTCACTTTCAGCTGTTTTGTATCCCTGGTCTAAGGTGAGTTTCTTGTAAGCAGTATATGGATGGCTCATGTTTTTTTATCCATTCTGACAGCCTGTATCTTTTTTTTTTTTTTTTCCCAAAGATTTTTAAAATTTATTTATTTATCCCCCCTTGCTGCTTGTGCTGGCTGTGTCCATTTGCTGTGCATTCTTCTATGTCTGTTTGTTTTGTTTTGCTGAGTCATCTCGCTGCGCCAACTCACCGCACTGCATGGGCCGGCTTGCCTTCACCAGGAGGCCTGGGGAATTGAACCCGGGGCCTTCCATATGGTAAACGGGAGCCCAACCAATTGAGGCACAGCCGCTTCCCAGCCTGTATCTTTTGATTGTGGAGTTTAATCCATTCACATTCAATACTATTACGCTAAATGCACTGTTTACTTTCTCCATTTTATTCTTTCATTTCCATATGTCATAATTTATTTTTGTCCGTCTTTTTACTTTTTTGGTTATCTTTTCTGCTATTCTTTTTTCTATATTCTCCTCCAAGCCTGTCTCTCCTGTCTTTTTGTTTCAGGTTCTAAGGCTTCCTTTAATATTTCCTGCAAAGGTGGATTCTTTTTTGAAAACGCTCTTAGTTTCTGTTTGTTTGTGAATATTTTATACTCATGTTCATATTTGAAGGACAATTTTGCTGGATAAAGAATTTTCGGCTGGCAGTTTTTCTCTTTCAGTATCCTAATTGTATCATACCACTGTCTTCTCACCTCCATGGTTTCTGAAGAGAAATCTGTGCTAAGTCTTACTGGACGTCCCTTGTATCAGATGATTTGCTTCTCTCTTGCTGCTCTCAGAAATTTTTTTTTATCTTTGACATTTTACATTCTGAGTAGTATGTGTCTTGCAGTTGGTCTATTCAGAATTATTCTGATTGGGATACGGTGTGCTTCTTGGACATGTAAGTTCATTTCTTTCATGAGTTGGGAAATTTTCAGCTATTGTATTAGTCAGCCCAAGGGGTGCTGATGCAAAATACCAATAATCGGTTGGTTTTTATAAAGGATATTTATTTGTGGTAGAAGCTTACAGTTACCAGGCCATGAAGCACAAGTTACTTCCCTCACCCAACTCTGTGAAGGGTCCAGCATCCTGGGTTCCTCTCTTCCCGGGGCTTGATTCTCTCCAGGTTCAGCTTCTTGGTCTCTCCACAAGGCCAGCTGTAGACTATTAGGCGAATGACTTGTCCCTTTTCCTGGGGCCTCCTCTCCTTCCTCACGACTAAGCTCCTCTGTATGCTTACTTCCCAGGGCTCTAGCTCAAGACTCCAACATCACAACTCCTACTCAAAAAACTCCAACTCTGTCCTTTGCCATGTCTTTGATCCTTGATTCCCTACCCACCAAGGGGCGGGGCTCAATGCCCTACTGATGTGGCCCAATCAAAGCCCTAATCATAACTTAATCATGCCCAGATGAACAGACCAGTTTACAAGCATAACCCAATATCTGTTTTTGGAATTCATAACTATATCCAACTGCCAAACTGCTACAGCTATTATTTCCTCAAATACTCTTTCTGCCCCTTTTCCCTTCTCTTCTCCTTCTGGAACTCTCATGACACGTATGTTGTTGCATTTTGTGTTGTCATTCAACTCTCTGAGCCCCTGCTCATTTTTTTCCATTCTTTTCTCTCTCTGTTCTTTTCTGTCTTTAATTTTAGCTGATCTGTCTTTGATATCACTTATTCTTTCTTCTGTCATTTCAAGTCTCCTGTTGTATGCCTCAGATGTGTTTTTGATCTCACCTATTGTGTCTTTTATTCCCATGAGCTCTTTTACTTTTCTGTTGAGGACTTCAGATTCTTCTTTGCACTCACTCAGTGTCTCTTTCATGTCATTTATCTCTTTAACCATATTGTTTTTCAACTCATTAATTTGATTTTGGAAATTTGTGTGCATCTTGCTGATTAGTTCTCTCAAATTCTGCATCTTTTCTGGGGCTTTGATATATTCCTTTTCTTGGGCCATGTCTTCTATTTTCTTAATATGGCTCACAATTTTTTGCTGATATCTAGGCATCTGATTGCATGTAGTTTACTCAGATGCTCAATTTCTTTCTCTTTTGTAGGAATTTAGTGGCAGGAGGCTGTGTGTTACCACTGTTCTTTGATTCTTGGCTTGACCTGGATTGTTAGGATTGTCCTGCTGGTTGTTCAAAATTGGGCACTGGACCCAGTAATTGGTTGTAGAGTTGCTTCCTAGGGTCTTGGGGAGGGAGGCTGTAGAGGCCAGAAGAAGTCTCTCCTACTTATTAATTTTCTTGTGTGCACTTCTTTGGTCTGCCAGCAGATGGTGATCTTTGGCATCTTTCAGTTCAATGCCCGGTCCGAGTGTATTTGTTGCAACACCGACCGGATCAGTGTGATAGAGCTTCCTGTCTGGAGGTTAGGAGCCTTGTAATTCAAACGTTCTCCGAGATAGTTCTCCAGCCTTCTCTGGCAGCCCCCTCCCTTTTCCCAGGTTGGAAATATTTTCACTCCCCTTTGAGTCCTCAACAATCAGTCCCTGTTAGTAGAGGAGGAGATTGGGAGGGTTGTATATATTTAGCCCCTTGCTGACTCCCAAGGCAAACAATTGCATAGCCCCACCTGGCCTGGAAGGGCTCCTGGGACATAGCAGACCAAATTTGTGAGTCAAAAGCTGACTCAGTCTTAGGCTGTGTCCCTCTCTCTCCCCTTTCCTGGGGTGTCCTCAACAGTTAGTCCCAACTAGAAGAGAGGGATTTCTCCAGTCCTTCGCTGGCTCCCAGGGCAAACCACTGTGTGGTCCCACCTGGCTTGTAAGGGCTCATGGGACACAGCAGACCAAATTTGTGGGTCAGAAGCTGAGTTAGCCTTAGGCTGTGTCCCTCTCTCTCCCCTTTCCAGGGGTGGTAGATCCTTGGGGCCTCCTTTGTCTGTAGTCACGGGCCCAGAGGCCTGAGTATTTTAAAGTGTCTTTAGTGTGGGGGCTGGTACTGGCGGCAGCAGCCACTGGTTTCAACTCACAGTTCTGTCATCATGATTTCCCTTCTTTGTCCCTCTTTCCTCTGGGCAGTGTCCACCCTTTGTCTGGTGTCCTAAACCCTAGAAAATCTTTTTCTAGGCTGTTTCAGCCTGTCCTCTAGCTGTTTTTCTGGAGGAGAAGAGAGTCCCATGTCATTCTAGTCAGCCATCTTCCTGGAAGTCAAATATATATATATATAAAGAGAGAGAGACTCTTTTTGTGACCCAGCATGTGGTCTTACATAGATAATGAACTGTGTGTATTAGAGAAGAATGTATATTTTGCTGCTGTTGGATGAAGTTGAACCTGTAGAGCAGGGGTTCTTAACCTTTTTTGTTCCATGGACCCCTTTGCCAGTCAGGTGAAAACCATGGACCCCCCTTACTAAGTCCATACTATACTGTGTGTTATTTAATAAATATATTACGCCCGTACCAACACATCCCAACAAGAATAATGCTTTTTTGAATTTCAGTTCAAACTCGCGGACCCCTTGTTAAGAACTCCTCTAAATTCATAGTAGGAGATTTTAACATAACACTTTCAGTTATTGAAAGAACCAGATAGCAGATGGATAAGGAAATAGAAACTTGAACAAGCAGAGTTTTAATAACTGTTTTTCGATCCTTAAGGGAAAAAAAACCAAATCATTGGTTGAAATAATTGCTCTTACATGTTTCCTGATGCCATAATTAGATAAATGAACTCAAAATAATTAAGTACCACTCTGGCTACACCACATCTGTTTCCCAGAAATAGTTCATAATGCTAAGGTTGCAGGTTATCCACAATAAGGGATCATCTAATTCTGACCCAGAGCCATACATCAGTACACGTAAACCTGCACAGCAGGGATTCTTAACCTGCTGGTCCATGGAAGGATTTCAGGGGTCTGTGAGCTTGAGCTGAAAAAAATAAATTTATTATCTTTATTTTCTCTGACCTCTAACTGAAATCTAGTATTTCCTTCACTTATGAATGTATAGAATAAATAAATTACAGTAGCATTCATTTCACCTGACTGGCAAAGGGGTCCATGGAACAAAAAAGGTTAAGAACCCCTGCTGTATTACAAGGTGTTAAGAATATGGTGATACATGGGAAAAATGCAGCTAATGTAACTTACAGACCATAGTTAACATTAATGTAATCTTTTAGTAACAGAGACAAAGAAGGTACTATATCAATGTTAAAGGTTGAAAAAAAAAAAGAATATGGGATTTAGTTTTATGTGATATGAATATGATTGAACATTTTTTCCTTCATTTTCTTTATTACCAAGGAGACCTTGGTCATGCCATTTAACCAGTTTGTGCTCATTTATTTATACTTCTGAACACTGGAGAAACAATTGAATTTGTTTTTAGGATTAAATAAGATAAATGTGCCTGGGCAGAACTTTTTAAAGTGATGCTTCTATAATTTGTTAAGCTGCCTTTTGTCTATTATTTTATTTTATTTTTTGAAGTTGAAATAAAATTTACTTTAAAAAAGAAAAAGGAATGAATTTCTGAAACATGTGCCAACATGGATGAACCTTAAAGACCTCATGTTGAAAGAAATAAGCCAGACACAAAAGTATACATATTGTATGATCTCACTGATGTGAAATAATTAGAATCAGCAAATTCATAGAGTCAGAAACTAGAATATAGGTTATCAGTTGCTGGGGTGCATGTATCAAATGGGCAATTAATGCTTAAATTGTACAGAGTTTCTATTTTGGTGGAGGGAAAAGTTTTGGATGGTGACGGCAACATAACATTGCGAATGCATGTAATAGAACTGATTTATATATGTGAATGTGGTTAAAAGGGGACATTTTAGGATGTGTATATGTTGGCAGAATAACATTAAAAGACACAAAGGTAGGACTGTACCACACAAACAGTGAACCCTAGTGTAAACAATGGACTACAGTTAATAATACAATTTAAAAAATGTTCCTTCTTGAATTGTAACAAACGTACTATCATAATGGAAGATGTTGATGATAGGTTGGCAAATGGGAACTATGTATTTTATGCATGATTTTTAATGTGAAATTACAACTTACCTGATAACTAAAAGGCGGTAGTTTCTCATGGCATCCTGGCTCTTCCCTTCCCCACCCCTCATTAGCTAGCATGGAGCTGCCCTGTGTTCCCAGTGTGAATTCCTGGTCCCAGATCTGCAGGGAGCAGAGTAACCCTCATGCACATACTAGAAGCCCATATGTCTGACCCAGTCTTTGTGGTAGTGGCCTGACTGACTTGATGCCCAATACAGACACTGCATATAGAAAACTATTATTTACAGAGCTTTTTTACATAATGCAGGAGAGCATTCTATGTAAATGGGGGAATTCCTAAGGCTATATGCTTTGACCTCAAGCTACTCTCTAAACTCATTGTATGTATAAGCTGTAGTCAAGCTGCAAAGACTGGGAAAGTTGCTTTCTTCTTTTATTTCTTACTTTTGTTGTTGTTGTTGTTGTTGTTGTTGTTGTTGTTAGCTCTTGGCATGCAAGGAAAAGTCCATAATAACACTTGCTGGTTACAAATTAAGGAACAGAGGTCCCAGAGTCTAAATAGGCCTGGGGAAAGATAGAGGAATTGAGAGGTGACTGCTTAGGGGTATGGAGTTTTTAGTTTTGAAGTAATGAAATTGTTCTAAAATTTTTTTGTGATGATGAATGCACAACACTGTGATTATACTAAAAACCATTGATTGTACACTTTGGATAGATTGTATGGTGTGTGAATATATCTCAATAAAACTGCTAAAAAATAAACTTACAGAGAGACAGGAAGTGATTGCCCAGGCCAAGGAGAGAATTAAAGTATTAGAAACCATCAGGGAGGAGGACCTGATCTGGGACGTGCCAGATAAAGTCTTAAAAAAAAAAGATCCTTAATATGCTTAAAGAGTTACAGGTAAACATGGACCAAAAAACTCAAGGAAATCAGGGAAACAATAGATGAACATAAAGAAAATATCAGTAATGGAATGTAATTTATGAAAACAAACCAATCAGATCTAAGGACCACAGTAGTAGAAATTTAAAATTCCTTAGAGGTGTTCAATAGCAGATTAGAGCTGGCTGAAGAATGAATTAGTGTAATTGAAGATAAGACAGTTGATATAATTCAGTTTAAGGAGCAGAAAGAAGAAAAGTGAACAGAGCCTGAGGAAATTGTGGGACACCATAAAGCATACCAATATATGCATTATGGGAGTCCCAAAAGGAGAAGAAAAAAAGAATGGGGAAAAGAATATTCATGGAAACAATTGTTGAAAACCCCCCAAATTTAATAAAAGACATGAATATACACATTTATGACAGTCAACGAACTCCAAATAAGATAAACCCAAATAGCTCCCCACTGCAGCATATTATAATCAAACTGTGGAATGCTAAAGAGAGAATCCTGAAAGTGGTAAAAGAGAAACAGTGTGTCATGTACAAGTCAACCCCAGTAAGCTAAAGTATTGCTTTCTCATCAGATACCCTGGAGGCAAGAGGGCAATGGAATGACATTAAAGTGGACTGCTTAATAAGAATCCTATATCCAGCAAAGCTCTTTCACAAGTGAGGGAGAGATTAAGACATTTGTAAATAAACAAAAGCTGAGGGAGTTTGTCACTGCTAGATTGGCCCTATAAGAGATACTACAGAGAGTTCTGCATTGAAATGAAAAGTCAGTAGAGAATTGATAGAAGCTCTATAAAGAAATAAAGATATCTGTGAAGGGTAATGAAATGGCTAAATATAAATGCCAGTACTTTTGTATTTTGGGTTCATAACTCTACTTTTAAGTCTTCTGGATCTAAAAGGCAAATGCATAAAATATAATGAGAAATCAGTGGTTTTGAACTTACAATATATAAACATGTAATTTGTGACAGGAACTACATAAAGGTTAGAGGACAGAGAGGTATAGGAATATAATTTGTGTATATTATTGAAGTTAAGTTGGCATCAAAGGATACAAGATTGTTATAGATTTAGGATGGTAAATTTAAGCTCCATGGTAACTACAAGGAAAATATAAGAGAATATTTGAACTTTGAGAAAACAGAATACAGGTTGCTGGGGGCGGGGGCAGGAGAAATAGGGATTTAATATATAATGGGTGTAGGGTTATTGTTTGGGGAAATGAGAAAGTTTTAGTAATGGAAGGTAAGAGTATTGCAATATTGTGAATGTGATTAATTCTGTTGAATGGTATGCTTGAAAGTGATTGAGATGGGAAAGTTCATGTTTTATATATGTTCCCATAATTAAAATAAAATAAAAGGGCGTCTGAAGAGACAATGATAATTACATACAGTACTTGATCCTGTATAAGATCTAGGAAAGGAGGATAAAAGGGTCAAGAGGTAATATTAGGAGATATGAAAAAATAGGAAAATGTATTGTAAGCCTTATATTAATGTTAAATTTCTTGAAGTTGATAAATGCACTTAAGGTAGTTACTTAAGTGAATATCCTTTTTCTTAGGAAATATACATTGGCAGTCTGAGTGTTCAAGGAACTTGATGTATGCAACCAATGCTTGTTTTCAGAAAATGGATTGGCAAGCAGATAGATGTACTGACACACAGATATATAGATGTATTGATAGAATGATATGGCATTGGTGACAAAATGTTAAAATTTGTTGATCTGGATATCTGGGATGGGGATAGGGGTGTGTTGGAGTTTTGTATATGGGCTTTGTATTGTTTTTGTAACTTTCTTGTATGTTTGAAGGTATTTCAAAATAAAAACTTAAAAAGCCTGATGAAAAATATTCTAAAAGAAGATATTAACCAAATTTCAAGATTCTATGTTTTTAGTTCATCTTACTGATTTTAAAAATGGTGTTATGCATTTCTTCAGTTATTTTAAGGTCCCTATTAGAGAATACAAATGGGGGAAATGGAACTAGTGTTTATTAATAAACAGTTACTAGTTGATTAGGGAATAGAATTGTGTTGCTCTAGTACAGGATTCCTCAATGTGGCACTATTGGGCTGGATAATTCCTTTTTTTTTTTTTTTTTCATTTAAAAATTTTTTATTGAAGTATATCATTCATACATGAACATACATAAACAATAAGTGTATAGTAAAACTTGTGAACTTAAAAAACAAGCATGCATATCATCATACAGGGCTCTCATATATCCACCCCCACCAACAACTTGCTTGTTTGAAACATTTGTTACAAACTATGAAAGATCATCATCAAAACATTACTATTAACTGTAGTTAGTAGTAATATCTTACATTTGGTATATTTTCCCCCAACCCACTCTATTATTAACAGCCTGTATTAGTATTATATATTTATTATAGTTTATGAGAGAATGTTCTCGTATTTGTTCTTTCACCATGGGATTCACTGTATTATACAGTCCCATGCTTTGTACAGTCCATTCAGATTGTTACACTCAATGGCTCTCATTTTCATCACAGAGTTGTGCTGTCATCCTGGCCTTTACTCAGTAGATGCCAGTAATGCCCTCCCTCCCTTGGACCTCGTAGTGATAACCAAAAATTTCTCCAGATATTGACAAGTCTGGACATGTATGTCCTGAGGGGCAAGAAATGTGCCCCCACCCTCTGCCTGTTTGAGAACCACAGTGCTATAGTATAGAACCAGGACCACTAAATAGAAGTTTTTTGCATGCCTGGTAGAGTGTCTAGTACATAGTCAGCACTCAAATATTTATTGAACAAATGAATAGTCATATTTTGGCTTTGAGTTCAAAACAACACAAAATTTAATGACTGTTCAAGATCCTTTACAATGTAATGTGATACCCATTGAGCTGCTATTTCAGGTCTCATTTTCTAATCTGAATTATTAGACTGATAAGGTCATATTTTCCAATATATAACTGATTTTAACACTTTTTTCCCTCTAAAACGTGCAGAGCCTCTGTCTGCTGAATTGTTTCAAACTTTTTAGCTTGACGTTGATGTCCTTTCCATATCCTTAGGGCCATCTTATTGTCAACACCATTTGTTCTGTTTCTGAAAATGGTTGAGTCTTAACCCTCAGCTCTATCTGCTCAAATCATTTTTGCTACCTGAATTACTTTCCTGTCTTGCTTACTCTACTTTCCCCCCTTTCCCTATTTTTGAGTAAAAAGTCCTATCCATCCTCCTTTGTACAATCATCTCCTTTAGTAATCACCATGTGATCTTTCTCTCAACTACCCTGTTTGAATTTTGCTTTCACTGTACTTGAGATATTCTGTGTTTGTTTCACACGTACACTTTCCTTAAGTTCAAAGACTGTCTCTTATTCATACTTGTATCTCCATCCAGGAATTATTGTTATGCATTATAATTGAGTAAATGTGTGAAGTTGAGGGTGGATGTCTGGTATGTGATGTTATAGGAGGAATTCATGCATTGGGTCACAAATTCACCTAAACCTCCTTCTAAGATTAAGATTTTATAATCATAATATAAATTCTCATATTTGTAATGTTAACCACAGCCCATGGGGTTCACTGTGTTATGTGGTCCAGGGGGATTTTTTTTTTGAAACAAATTTCAGGTAAACCACATGGATATTAATTTTAAAGCTTTTCATTGGTTTTCATTCAGGGACTGATGGAAAAAATTAATTTTTACATGGATCTGTTCTTAGTGTTTTTCTTTTCTGGTTTTCAAACTGTTACTCTTTTTAAAAATGCTTAAACAGCGTAACTATCCATTATTGGAAAGTTCTGTTTGGACTACTATAAACTCTTTGATTGCAAAGTGGTAAAATAAAACAACAATTAAAAATATGTTTAGGTATTTTTTAGAAAGTTCTATTTTTCTTTATAATAATTATAATATCTATCTCTTTGTCATTCCACAATGTCCCGCCTTTGGGAAACCTAAACTGCTTAACAGCCATACATGTAGACACTACTGTTTGGAATTATCAGCTCTAAGTAAGGATTTCACTGTAAGGATTTCACATTTTATAAGGAGGATGAATCCAGTTTAATTAATTATGGCTATTTTGAGCTGCTGTGATGGCAGTCTGCTTTTTAAAAGAAATGTGGGAACTCACTCTTGATTTTTCACCACTTTTGCTGTAATGGCCTTAATGCTATATAAATTTGCCTTGACAGTTGCTTGAATAGCATTGTAGTGTTTAAAATTTTGAGATGATTTTTCTCCAAATGCTTTATGAATTATGATCTTTGACAGAAGAGACTAAATAGGAGCTATATTCTGTATTGAATATTTTGGATCTTTTTGGTATAGCTGTCCAATTATGATCCTACTGGAGTCTGTTTTCCTATAACCTTTCTAGCAGAGGGATCACTCTTTGCTAATTTGATAGGTAAAATGATATCTCCTTGCTTTACTTTCTTTCCATTTCTAAAATTATTAGTCATGTTGAATGTCCTATGTGTTTAAAGATCATTTCATTCATTTTTTTTAAATTGCTGGTCATATTCTTTGTTTTTCTGTTGAGAATTTTTTTCTCTTTTATTTCTTTTTCTTTTTATCTATTTTGTCTTTTTAGGAGGTACCAGGGATTGAACCCAGGACCTCATACGTGAGAAACAGGTGGTCAACCATTGAGGCACACCCACACCACATGTTTTTCTCTTTTAAAATGTACTATATTAGTAAATAAAATAAATTTAGGATGAATTATTTAATGCTATACACTAAGTGATACATTTTAGGTGGTTTAAGGGCTAAATTGTACTCTGACCATAGAAAATGGGTGTGGTGACTCAATTTTCTCTCTCTCTCTTGCTGTGTATGTGTATATATTTAATATATATCAAATATGTATCAAATTAATAAAATTATCACAGGATTTTTGGGCATTTTATAATCCAAATAACAGTTGGGCATAAATTTTCAGTTGCCAAGTAGGTTTTGGCATTGTATATACTCAATGATGGTTAGAAGTATAAGGTTGAAAATTGGGTGATGAGGTTTAATCATAGTGGTATATCTAAGTATAATTAAAAAGAAAGAAACCCAAAATACCTAAAATTTTTCCTTCATTTTTGCATATGATTTTTAAGAATTATCACCAGATACTATGTGTTTTTAAGTGTATATACATTACAAATATATACACTTACAAAACAAATATGTTTATTTACACATTTAGATGGACTTATAAAGCACACAGAATTGCATATATTCTGTAATATGCTTTTTATCAGGAAACTGTTTTAGAACTCTTTCTATATTAGTACTAATAGATATACCTCATTGTTTCTAGTGACTACTTAGAAAGTGAAAATCAGGGAAGCGGGTGTGGATAGAGCTCCCGTTTACCATATGGGAGGCCCCAGGTTCGCTTCCGGGGGCCTCCTTGTGAGGGCAGGCCAGCCCGCACGGTGCGGTGGGCTAATGCAGCGGGACCTCACAGCAAGGGGGAGATAAGCAGACACGGAGAAAACACACAGCGAATGGACACAGCAAACACAAGCAGCAAGGGGGGGATAAATAAATAAATAAATAAATCTTAAAAAAAAAAAAAGAAAGTGAAAATCATTGTGTGAATGTAGTATACTTTATTTAAACATTCCCTTTGATCAACTTTTATGTTGTGTGGTATGGTGAACATCCATATATATGTGTGTGTGTATACATAATATATATTAAGTAAATAAATGAAATATATCTTCACAAACGTAATACACATATGAACTAAGATTCCTAGAAGTGAAATTGATATGTCAAATGAAATTGATATGTCACATGGCATGTATATTTTGTATTTCAGTAAATCTAAATTGCCTTCCAATATACTGTACTATTTACACCCTCCTAACATCTGTGTGAATCTTTTCCCTGTATTCTCATTATTACTGGATAGTATCAGTATTTTTCATCTCATTGTTTGGTTTCCCAGATTACTTGGTGAAGTTGAACATTTTGTCATATTTTGTAGGTCAATTTATTTGAATTGCTAGTTTGTATGCCTTGTCCCTTTTTCTATTAGTTTCTTCTATTTATTCTATTCTTCCTTTATGTCCATAATTAAAGTCTGATATTGTAGTTCTCATTAAAGTTATTTCCAGTAACTTTACTTACTGTTGTTGCCATCTCTTTTCATTACATTTGAATTGATCATTGTTGTTGTTTGTCCAGCATGGTGTATAGGAAAGTTATTAGTGTTTTTATGTTACTTTGACAATTTTATAGAACTCTTTTAGCTTTTCAGTAAATTATCATGTATTTTGTAAGTAGATGTTGGTGATATTATCTGCTGCTGATGAGAGTTTTATCTCTTCTCTTATGCCCTTATTTCTTTTTACTTAATGATACAACATCTAGTATTATGTTAAAAGACTTTTGGTTAAAGTTTGACTCCATCTGAAATTTTAGTTCTCTGTTCATTTGGGAGGCGTAGCTATAACTTGCCTGTTTTCAGAATGGTTAGGTAGTTACCTCAATGACAGTTATTAAATTCATATTTTTCAGCTGACTTGTAGAACCATCATATGCATTCAACAAAACATGTTTGGAATGTTTATGTTGTATTTAGTGCTCTTAGGTGTTGGGGGAACAGCAGTGAATAAAACAAAGTCCAGTCCTTATGGAGATTACATGCCCGTAGAAGAGACAGATTAGTAAAATAATATATTAATGTAATCTTGGGTCTGGTAAATACTGTGAACAAGAATAAAGCATGAAATGGATAGCAACTGATAAGCCCTATTTTGTGTTTGCTGATAAGGAAAGTCCTCTCTGGAGAGGTGACATTTTAGCAGAAATCTTATGAAGGAAGAGAGGCATGTGAATATCTGGGGGGAAGAGTTCTCTGCAGAAGAATCAATATGTATAAAGGCCCTGTAGTGGAACATGGTTGGTGTGTTCATAAAACAGCAAGTAGGGTAGTAAAGCAGGAGGACAGTGCATATTATATTATATCATATTATATTATATTACATTACATTACATTATATTATATTCACTGTATAAAAAGAGTGTTTGGATATGAGGTCAGCGATAACCATGAGGCACATCAGGTTGGGCTTTGTAGGACATAAAGACTGAATTTTATTACAGATGTGATGAGAAAAGTGATTGAGAGGCTATTTAGAAAATATCTTACAGGGCAGTGAGAGTGGGAACAGGGGACCACTAATTGCAATGTAGTCTATGGTTAAGAATGTTGGCTGTGAAGCTAGAGTTATTACTTATTAAGTGTGGGCATGTTCATTATATTTTTTTGAGTTTCATTTTATTCATCTGTAAACTGATGGTAATTAATGCCTTATTGGAGTAGATATGAGGATGAAATGAGCACGTGTAAAATGCCTTGAACCATGCTTCTTACATACTAAATACTCAGTAAAGGTTGGTTGTACAATTCATAATTGGAATAGTAACAAGAAAAATGATGATGACTTTGGGGTGTTAGCGGTGTAAGTAATGAGAAGTAGACAGATTTGGGATTTATCTTGAAGACAGAGCTGAAATGTTAACTGGTAGATCCTGTGAGGTTGATGCATCACTGGAGTGAAGTCCTAGAGGGAATGAACTGGAAAAATAGAAGATGATGGTCAGCAAGTGGTAGGATACTTGAAATTGAGAGTTAGGAGTTTGTTGCAATTATTAGTAATGTTACGGTCAAAGATATGATTACTAAAGTAGGTGAGTGAAGTGTTGTGGAGAAGATAAAATCATTGGAAGTGAGAAAGTCAAATAACTGAGAGGTCTAGATGTGGATATTGAAATCACCAAGAATAATGACAAAGATTATATGTTAAAGGAAATAATAGTAAATCACATGCAAGAAATTGTCAATAAATGAGGGGAGAAGGGTAGTGACCACCACAAAGGGGGAGGGGGCACAAGTGGGTATTAAATATGTAAAATTATAGAAATATATATATATACATACATTTATATACATATAAATGTCTTTGTCTAGTTCTGTGTTTCAGTGGTTCAACTTTGTATTCCAGCTATCACCTTCACACCCTTTAATAATAAATTTTGATTATGTTTTGAAATCTATAAGGAAGATATCAGTTCTAATTTTTGAGTTTCTGACCTCTTTTTCTTCTGTTTTTACTTTTCCATGTGTTTTTTTCTTTCATTTTTTTTTTTAAGATTTATTTTGTTTATTTCTCTCCACCCCCTCATTGTTTGAACTTGCTGTGTTCTGTGTCTTTTAGGAAGCACCAGGAATTGAACCCCAGACCTCCGATGTGGGAGGGAGGTGCCTAATTACTTGAGCCACTTCCATTCCCCTTCTATGTGTTTTTGAATAAATGTGTGAAAAATTAAAAGAAATTCCTTTTGTAGTTGCTTTAAAAATACGTTAGTGAAGATGGGAAATAAATTACTCTTTCATCTTAATTTCGAGGTTAGCTTTTCAAATTCCTTAAAAACTACAGCTGGAGTTTAAATTGGAATTACATTGGATTTCTACATTAATTTGGAATAACTGGCATTTTAGCAATAATGAAGCTTTTCATTCATGTACATATTATCATCTAGATTTATTTAGATATTCTTTTATGTCCTTTAGGAAAGTTTTACACTTTTCCTCTCAAGGTCATGTATTTTTTTATTAGACTTATTCTTAATTTCTTTATAGTTTTTTTTGCTGTTGAGAATGGGATCATGTAAAATTGTATTTTATACATGGTATACTGGAATGCAATTGATTTTAATCTATTGATCTTATAGCCAGGTGCTTTGCTAATCTCTCTTATCTATGAGCAAGCATAAGTGTTTTTCTTCTTTTCCTCACACCTCATTTTCATTTTGCTAAGAATGAAACTTAGCAAACTTTACATATGTAAAGTATTACCATTAAATATGATTTTTGCTATGCATTGTTTGTAGATACTCCTTATGAGCTTAAAGAAGTTCTCTTGTGTTCTTATTTTGATAATTTTTATAATGAATATTCATATGAGTGTTCTTTTCATATGTTGAGATGATAGGATGGTTTTTTAAGTTTATTAATATGACAAATATATTAATAGATTTTCTAATATACCATCATTATATTCCTAGGATAAATGCAGCTAGGTCATGTTAAAAAAAAAACAACTTTTTAGTTTGAAATACTTTGAAGCTTACAGGACAGTTACAAAAATAATACAAACCGTATACAGGGAACTCCAACATTTAACATTTTGCCACCTTTGCCATGTCTTGTCTTTCTGTCTCTCCCTTCCCTTCCTTTTTTCTCTCTCTCTCTTTCTCTCTCCATTTTCTGAACACTTGAGTGTTGCTTCTATGCTTCATGCTTCTTGAACCCTTAATACTGCCATATACATTTCCTTTCAACAAGTATACCTACTTATGTATCCACCTAATGTGCAGTTATCAAGTTCAAGGAATTTAATATTAATATAGAGCTTAGAGTTCTATTCTGATTTTTTTTAATATGTCCCAATAATGCCCTTTTGAGCCTTTTATCCTCCCTGGCTAGGTCCCATTCAGGATCATGCATTGCATTTAATTGTCATTGTCTCTTTAGCTGCTCCTCTTCTCCTCCTCCTTTTTTAAAAATAAATTGTATGAACACATATGCAATATAAACTTCCCCCTCTCAGCCACTCCCACACATACCATTTGGTGGGACTAATCACATTTACAATATCACAGTGCCCTCACCACCTTCCATTACTAAAACTTTCCTAACTCCCCAAATAGAAATCCCTACACCCATTATGCATTAACTCCCCATTCTTTCTGCCTGCCACCTCTGGCAACCTGTACTCTATTGCAGTCTCTGTGAGCCTGCCTAGTCTCCAATATTCTATTTGTAGTTACCATTCCGCTTGAATTTAACATCCTAAATCTAACAATCTCATTTACTTTGATACTAACTTCACTAGTATACAAAAACTGTGTTCCTATAGCCCTCTTTTCATTCTGATTTTAGTTATTTGTGTCCTCTTTTTTCTTGATCAGTCTAGCTTAAAATTTGTCAATTTTATTGATCTTTTCAAAGAACCAACTTTTGGTTTTGTTGATTCTCTCTCTCTCTTTAAAAGATTCTCTAATTCATTTATCTCTGCTCTAATCTTTATTTCCTTCTACTTACTTTGGGTTTAGTTTGTTCTTTTTTTAGTTCTTGTAGTTTTGAGGTTGGGTCTCTGGTTTGAGATCTGCTTTTTTAATGTAAGCACTTAAGAGTTTGTTATAAATTTCCCTCTCAGCACTGCCTTTGCTGCATCCCATAAGTTTTGGTGTGTTGTGTTTTCATTTTCATTTGCTTCAAGATATTTCCTAATTTCTCTTGTGATTTTCTTTTTAACCCATTGGCTGTTTAAGAGTATGTTATTTTAATTTCCATGTATTTGTGTTTTTCCGTTTTCTTTCTCTGTCATTGATTTCTAGCTTCATTCTATGGTGGTAAGAAAACATGCATTGATGACTTCAATATATATTTTTCCCATTTTTATAAATTGATTTATATTTACATTTTATATAAATGGAATCATACAATATGTAGTACTTTGTGTCTGGTTTCTTTCACTTAGCATAATGTTTTAGGTTTTGTTTTTCTCCTGATATTACCATCTTGCAATATTAACATACATAACATTTGTTCAGTTTCAAAGAAAAACCTCATGTGAAATATGAATATGGGTAATATTGCATGTAAGACTTTTTCTGGGATTTCAATATTTTTGAATTTATTGAGACTTGTTTTGTAACCTAAGACATGGTCTATCCTGAAGAATATTCCATGTATACTTGAGAAGAATGTATATTCTGCTGTTGGGTAATATGTTCTATATTTGTCTGTTATATCTAGTTACTTTAGAATATCATTGAGGTCTTCTATTTCCTTATTGATCTTCTCTCTAGATGTTCTATCCATTATTAAGAGAGGTGTATTAAAAGAATCTGACTATTAATCTAGGACTATCAATTCCTCCCTTCAAATCTGTCAGTATTTGCTTCATATATTTTGAGACTCTGCTGTTAGGTGGATACATATTTATAATTGTTACACCTTCTTGTTGAATTGACCCCGTCATCAGTATTTAATGACTGTCTTTGTCTCTCAACTGTTTTTGACTTAAAATCTGTTTTTATCTGGTATTAGTATAACTACCCAGGCTCTCTTTTGGATACTACCTGCATCCTTTCACTTTTAACCTACTATATTTTTGAATTTATGGTGAGTTTCTTGTAGACAGCAGAAACTTTTTCTTTCCTTCTTCCTTCTCTCCCTCCCTCCC
>JAQZBX010049112.1:0-20020 GCA_029593785.1 Cabassous unicinctus | reverse complement strand
CCTGAGGGGTGTTGGAGTCATCCCCCCAGCAATCTAACATAGTGGATCAAAAGCAGTGATCAGCAATCAGACCACACAGCCCCACATTTTGGAGGACTAGTTCCTTATAGCCCATCCTGGCACCAGCAAGGTGAACCAGGAACCTGGCCTGCAGGCTCCACTGCTGCCTGCCTGTGGTTGGAGGATGAGGAATGGTACTGGCTAAATGAAGGGTGAAATTCACTGATATTTACCACAATTTACCAGATGCGTCCTCCATTCCCTGGATGCTGCACAATGTTCCATTAGACTACAGAGTTTCAAAATAATTGATTCATAAGTTCCTGCCAGTATAAAAATTGCTTCTGTGAAGGGACTAATCCCTGAAGCTTCCTACTCTGGCAACTTTCCACAATCCTTAAAGTCTGCTTCATGAATTTTGAAGCTCTATTTTTAGTTGGATACATATTTATGATCATTAGATCTTCTTGGTTACTTACTCTTTTTATTGTGATAATTGTACTTTATTTCCTATAGTATTCTTTCTCTCAATGTCTGCTGAAACTGATATTAATATAGGCATGTCAGCACTCTCATTCTTACTATCTTTCTGCATAGTATATACTTCTCTATTCTGTTACTTTCAGCCTATTTATGTCTTTACATTTAATGAGTATATCTTATAGATAGAATAATGTCGGGTCTTGTTTTTTATCCAGTCTGAAAACCTGGCTTCTAATTTGAGTATTTAGTCCATTTACACTTAATGTAATTATTTAAGTCTATCATCTTGCTATTTGTTTTCTATGGGTCCATTCTATTTTTGTTGTTGTTATTGTTCTTCTGATGCTTCTTTCCTGATTTATTTTTGGGTTAATTGAATATTATTAGTAGTCCATTTTAGTTACTCTACTGTCTTGGTAGATATACTTTTTGATTGTTACAGTAATTGCTCTAGGGCTACCAATATCCATCCTTAACCTAACAATTTCTAATTAGGGAAATTTCACACTTTCTACTTCCCACTGAAACTGACCACCTTCCACTTAACAAATGCAATAAACTCACAAGAGTACAATTCCTTTTACGCACTTCATGGTGCTCTGTTTGGAATTGTTCCTCTAGCTCTTACTTTTACATATTTCATATATCCTACCTTACAATGTTATTACTTTTTCTTTGAAATTTAGTTGTCTTTTAAGGAAAATGAAGGAAAAATCATAGATTTTTATAATCCTTCCTTATTGGCCATACCTGATGTCCTTATTTATTTCCTGTAAATCTACATTTTTATCTGGTATCACGTTCCTTCATTCTCAGCAGCATTCTTTTGCATTTTTATAGTAGAGGACTGCATATGACAATTTTCGTTAATCAGAAAATGCCTTGTTTTTTTTTCCTTTGTTTTGAATAATATTTTTATTGGGACAGTTTCTTTTTTCCATCCCTTTAGATTTTTGGTCTACTGTCTTCTCATTTCTATTGTTCCTGATGGGAAGTCAGTCTTCATTTGTATTTTTGTTTCTCTGTATATGATGTGATTTCTTCCTCTAGCTCCTTTCAGTATTTTCTCTTTAAGTTTATTTTTCAAAGTTTGACTTCTATGTGTTTAGATGTTGATTTCTTTGCATTTGTCTTGCTTGGGGTTTGTTGATTTTTTTGGCTTTGTAAGTTGGTGTTTTTCATTAAATTTGGTAAATTTTTGGTCATTATATCATCAGACATTTTTCTGCTCCATTCTCACTTTGTTCTTCTGGGATTCTTATTAGAAGTATGTTAAACCATTTCTTATATTGTGCTATCTAAAAAGACCCTAAGGCTCTGTTGATTTTATCTGTCAATCTTTTTACTGTTTTTCAGATTGGATAATTATCTTCAAGGTCATTGAATCTTCTGCCACCTCCAATCTTCTGTTAATCCTATTAGTTAATTTATTTTATTTCATGATTGTACGTTTTGTCAGTTCTAGAATTTCCATCATGTTCTTTTTATAGTTTTATTTCTCTGTGGATTACATATTTGTTTACATATTGATATATTTCTTTAATTCTTTGACCATATTTATAATAGCCACTTTAAAGTGTTTGTTAAATGCAAACACTGGGTCATTTGGGGGTTGGTTTCAGTTGACACCTTTTCTTCTTCACTATGGGTCACCTTTCTGTATCTTTGCATCTGGATACTGGATATTGTTGGTGATATATTTTAGGGCCTCTTGTCACCTTCTGAAGAATGCCGATTTTTTTCTTTGAAGACTGCTCAATGACTGGTTGGGTACCTTGACAGTTATGTAGGCTTAGTGATAAATGGTGTTAGGTATGATGTGAGCAAAGTCCAAGGGGTTTCTCAAGAACCTCTGCCTGGCAGGTCTCAACCTTCAAATTCTGTCTCCATGGCATATCATTTGGGATTTTTTTTCATATAATAAACTTTATTTTAAATAGGTTTTAGATCACAGAAAAGTTACATAAAAAGTATAAGGGATTCCCATGTACCCCACCTCTCCCACTCCCCTGTTAAGAACATCTCACAGTAGTGTAAGATACACGCATCAATTTGAATAAATATTGAAGCATTGCTACTAACCAAGGTCTATAGTTTACACTGTGGTTTACACTGAATTCCAATGCCCTTAAAATGTTCCACCCAGTCTTCCATCTCCCTCCCCTCAGAACCTCTGGTAACCACTGTCTTTATATCAGTGTTAACTCTTCTTCCATTACTACAATATTAATAAGTTTACTTTATCCAGGGCTGCATTCTCTCCTTGTTTGTTCCTTTCTCAACCTTGAGGATTTGGGGGTTTGGTTTTAGGCTTTGTTAGGTTGGTTCTAGAGTAAGCCTTTTTCTGGGGTGTGGTCTTTAATTCTAAAGTGATGCTTTAATGCATCTTCCTTGAATGTCAGAGTTAATGAGGTCTTTCCACGGTGACTGGGTTGGCTTCCCAATATCCCCAGCCCTGCCTGACTTCTAGCATCTCTCTTCCATTCTCTGCCCCATCACAGTTGCTCCCAAGTAACCCTTGAGTAGTTTCACTCTATGCTTGAGAGCCCTATCCTCACAGACTTCTGAGCCTCTCCTCTGCACAGCTCTGTCCTTCTGGGACTCTGTTTTGCCAAGTTCCCACAACTTCAGCTACTCTCAACTCTAATCAGTGCTTTTCTTGGCTCAGCAGGATCACCATGCTGTGCTTGGACATGGGCGTCTGTCCCACAGGGGGGAAATCAACTCCAGGTAGAAAGTTTGCGAGGACATGAGGCTTGACGTGGGGTCTCCCTTCTCTCAGGGATAGCAGCCTTGTGCTGCTTGTTGGCCAAATGTCAGGAAAAAATGTTGCCCATATATTTTGCTCAATTTTAGAGCTATTTACTATAGCTTGGTGTCTTACTGTCACACAATGGATTGGCTTAAACATCAAGCATTTATGTCTCATGGTTTTGGAGCCTGGAAGTCAAGAAGTCGGCAAAGCCATGCTTCCTCAGCGTCCGCCGCATTCTGGTGCTGGCAGTTCTCATCCCATGGCGACCTCTCTCTCCCTGAGTCTGGTCTTCTGGTCTCTGCTGACTTCTGTCTTCTTCTCGGGGCTCTGACTGACTGCATCTGAATTTCCTCTTCATAAGCCTCCAGTCATATAGGTTAAGACCCACCCTCACTCAGCCTGGCCACTCCTTAACGAATAATGACATCTTCAAAGGTCCTATTTATGCAAATGAGTTCACACCCACAGGAACAGCACACAGCTTAAGATTAAGAACATGCTTTGTTCTCTTTTGTTTATTGTGGGAGACAAGATTCAGTCCCCAACAGGTGGCTAGCCTGGTGCCAGTTAACCTACAATAGCTAGTAGCAAAAGTTCTAATATTTTATAATGATGATCCAAATACTCCATTTCTTCTGCTTCCCGCCAGTCTTTTGTGATGCATAAGACTTCTATACCCCAAGCTGAGCCCTGCTTGCCTCACCACGCATGAACTTACCCAGAGCTTCCCTGTGTACTTTACCGCTGTCTGGTTTACCCGGGGCAGTCCTGATTGATTTATCCTTGCCATGTTGTGCTGCGGGCACTTCGAAAGTGTTCCAATTAGGAGAATAAATTCCATGGTCACGCCACCCTGGTCAGCCAAGCCGTACAGTCACTTTCCCATGGAAAACTTAATTGCCACGTACTGGGGAGGAATCGGGCAGGTGAAAACACTCTGGTTGTATTTCTCTAGCAGGCTGGTGTAAAAGCGGCATGCTAAGGAGTATGCAAAACACTGCCGAAATGTTGCGTCTCATCTTGCGGTGTGTCACACTAAGAGAGTCCTGAAAGTGTTATATAAAAAGAATTACAGACATGCCGCGGTGTGCATTGCACGTTTTGCTGACTATTTTAATGGGACAGAGGAGACCACCAAGGATCGATACTCTTGCAGCGGGTGACTCTGCAGGCTGCCGGCAGGGGTCAGCTGCTCCCAGGCCTGGAGAGGAACGCTTCTGCTCCCGAGGGCCGCGCCTCCCCGGCCTTTTCTCACCCTGGGTTCAGTGCGGTCCAGCTGCGCCTCATCTGAGAAGGGCCACATATGCAGCACGTTCCGGTCAGCATCAGGACACCTGGCCGTCCCACGTTATTTCATTCGGTACACAACAACTTTCTGAGAAGTGCGTTATTGTTACTTTCATTATAATTGTGTTTTTTTTTTTTTAAGCACATGTGCCAGACACTGTCGTGGGTGCCAGGCACAGAATATAAACAATACTCAGTCTCTGTAATTGGGACACTAACTGACTCTGGCAGAGGAACGTTAATAAATTGGCTTTCAATCCCAAATATTTCATATTCTACAGATATTTTGGGTTATTGGCTAACCAGACGTTGTAAACAAGGCAGCCCAGTGGAATGAGTTTCCTTGTTCGCAATCCCAGCCAGCAGTCACATGCCAGCACCCTCCCCAATGAACTCTGAGAAGGAAATGCAACCTTTGCTTGTGTCGCAGAGAAAATACACAAAAGAAGAAACGTCATGTTTTAAAGAGGAAATTGAGAAAAACCTGGATCTGTGTTTAAACTAGCAAAACTTTGCTATTCCTTATTGACATAAGCTATAAAACTTACATTTAGTCAACAAAGAAAATGAAAATGAAGGAAACCAGAATTTGTTTTTGTAGGAAAAAGGCAAGGTGTTGTTCAGTACACTGCTGAGGAGCTAAAGAAAGCAACCTGTCCCTGCGCATCCTCCCATCCTGCGCATTACGTAAGGTTGTATATATACAAACTATAAGATCCATATGTATGCACCCCAAAGCAGAAAGGCAGTGTGAGCCCACTGAATGGTCTGCTTCCTCTTGTCCATCTCTGAGGTCCAGGAGCAAAGCGCTGCACAGAAGTCCCTTCCACAAAGCGCACTGCCAGGGCAGTGCGAGCATCTTCTGCGCCTGGACACAACCGTCAGCCTCTCTCATCAATGAATGGCAGGGGTTTCCCCATCGCGTCAGATAGCTAAGGTGAGCTCAGGAAGACAGAATCCCACTTGGACCCTGGTTCCTGGACCCAGAGGACCCTGGAGCCTGGAAAGCGCTATCCCTAAATGCAGCAGTTTGGAAGGGAGGTGCTCAGAGGGCTCTGTCAGGAAACAGATGCTTTGTTCAGGTAGGATTGTGCAAAGGGCTTTAATAAAGAGATTTTTTACAAAAGTGAGGGTGGGGTTAGGCGAAGCAACAAGGCATGGAGCAGGACGCCAGGTCAGCAGCAGTGGGAGCTGAAGAGGCTTGGGAGCCCAGAGCCAGAGCAGCAAAGCCCCGGCTGCCTGGAAGGAACTGTCTAGAAGGTCCAGACGACAGCGGCCCTGGAGGTAGGGAGCCAGGGAATAGACTCGTTCTCCTCCCACTCTCTGATCTCCTCCAGTGGATCTCCCTGGCTGAGATCAGTGAGAAGCCAGAGGGCAGAGGAGCCCTTTGATGGCTGCAGGTCAGCCCCTGGGCACAGCACTCTCTGAAGGAGGGTGGAGAAGAGACACGGGGGCAGATGGAAGGAATGCAGCAAGGAAGGGCACGGAACAGAAGGCATTTCTGCTGCTGATACAGCATACCAACAAATAAGCCTCTGTTCTGAAAACGCAGGCATCCCATATTTAATTTGGTCTGATAGTGGGTGGGGGAATAAAATGAGAAGTCAGCCTGGATACTGATTTAATGTAGACTTAATATGAGCTCAATTATAGAAAGTATTTTGAAATCACTGGACAGCTTACCAAAGAATCAATTACTTACATGTATGGCTAATTATCTTTGACAAGGGGGCAGAAACCACTCAGGTAGGAAAGAAGAGTCTTTGATGCAAGGAGAAGTGGATTTCCACATGCAAAAGATTGAAGGTGAACCCCTACTTCACACCATGTACACAAATCAACTCAAAATGGATCAAAGACCTAAATATAAGAGTCAGAACTCTCAAAAAATCCTAGGAAAAACGTAGGCAGGCATCTTCAGGGCCTTGCAATGGTTTCTTAGACTTTATCCCCAAGCACAAGCAACAAAAGGAAAAAACAGGTAAATGGGACCTCATCAAAATTTAAAACTTGTACATCAAAGGACTTCAGCATGAAAATAAAACCACAACCTGAACAATGGGAGAAAATATTTGGAAACCACACATCTGAGGCTTAATGTCCAGAATATATAAAGAAATCCTACAGCTCAACAACAAAAAAACAAACAACCCAATTTAAAAAATGGGCAAAAGACTTGGATAGACATTTCTCCAAAGAAGATAAACAAATGGCCAGAAAGCACATGAAAAGATGCTCAACCTCAACAGCCACTAGGGAAATGCAAATCAAAACAATGAGATACTACTTCACACCCATTAGAATGGCTCCTATTTTTAAAAATATAGGAAATCACAAGTGTTGGAGAGGATATGGAGAAATAGGAACTCTCATTCATTGCTGGTGGTAATGTAAAATGCTGCAGCCATTGTGGAACACAGTTCTGTGGTTTCTAAGAAAGCTAAGAATAGAATTGCCATATGACCTGGCAATCCCACTCCTAGTTATATACCCAGAAGAATGGAAGGCAGGGACTTGAACAGATATTTGAATACCGATGTTCATAGCAGCATTATTCACAATTCCCAAAAGATGGAACAACCCATCAAACCATCATTGGTTGGTTTCCATCAACCAATGGATCGATAAACAAAATGTGGTATATACACAGAATGGAATATAATTCAGCCATGAAAAGGAATGAAGTTCTGATACCTGCAACAACATGGATGAACCTTGAAGACATCATATTGAGTGAAATAAGGATAAATATTGTATGATCTCATTGATATGAAATAATTAGAATAAGCAATTTCACAGAGTCAGAATCTGGAATATAGGTTACCAAGAAATGGGGTGGGGGTAGAAGATAGGGAGTTAATACTTTAAACATTAAACAGAGTTTCTATTTGGGATGATGGACAAATTTTGGTAATTGATAGTGGTGATGATAGCACAACATTGTGAATGTAATTATCAGCACTGAATTAAAAGGGGAAATTTTAGGTTGTGTAAATGTCATTAGAATAAATAATTTTTTAAAATCCATGGAACTGTGTATCACAAACAGTGAACCCTAAGTTAAACCATGGACTATAGTTAATAGTACAATTATAAAAATGCATTTATCATCTATAACAAAGGTACCACACCAACGCAATGTGTTCTGAGGGTTAATAGGGAAACCTTGCATCTTATACATGTTTTTTCTATAAACTCATAACTTCTCTAATAAAAAAGAGAATTAATTAACTCTGGTTAATTGAATAGATCGTCTTAGTCATGTTTGGTTAAATTTACCCAGCTTACTGATAAATACCATACTGGTTTGTACGCAATATTTTCTCTACAATGGAGACAATACACAAAGAAGACAGGAGGGCAAACAGAACTTGATCACCACCCGGAAGGAGTGGATAAGATAGCTAAGTGCAAACTAATTACCCCTCCAGCCACCACATCCTAGTGTGAGTCAAGTTCCACCAGAGCCTGGCAGAGGCAGCTTTCTGGGTAGGACACACCCCGCAGCCTATGAGAAGGATTTCCTCTCATGCCCTCCTCTCTGACCTCACTGCCCAATGCTCTCCTTAAGTTTTTGCACTTCTACCCTTCATTCTCCATTTTGAGATAAGTAACTTAGGACTTGAAATTTTAAAGGACACGTACCTTCTTGTAGGAATGTTACTAACTTGAACCTGAGATGTTTTATTCAGGATGTTTTTTCCCCTTGGATTGTCCTAATTTATCCACAGTACTGTGCCTAGCCTACGAAGTAGGTTTGTCCAGTTGGATTGTACGTGCATTTATTGTTCTGATTATTTTCACATCCACCCCTTCCATTTTATCCAGTAATCCTGATTTATACTGTTTATTTTACTTTTTAAGAAATCTTTTACTCTTATTGAGTCAGGGGAAGTAGCAATGCTACTCTGCAGGTAGGATGGGTTTCAAATAAGGAAACTCAATATTCTTGATTGAGGACACAAAGCAGGACACAAAGCATCCATCAGAATCTACCCATTTTTGCTAACTCAAGAGAACACAGAGTCAAGGATAACTTCACCAAAGATTGATAAGACTACTAAGACAGTTCAATGGGTTTTTTCTGGAATAGTCTGTTACTCTGTTTTTACAATGATTCTAGCCAATATGGGAAGAGGCATAAAAAAAAGTATTATTTTGCTAACACAACCATTGAGGACAAATTGTGTTGCAAAATTTTGATATATTTAATTTGGGATTGGGTTCAAAATACATCATTTGAAGATACCTTTAAAAAATATTCCCTAGGTGACAGAAGTTGGTTTGAATTTTGAGGAGAGGTATGAGTCAATCCTTATTTCATTCAAAGACAATCTCCAATCACTACCATTAAAACTACTTGATATTACCAATAATAAAAGCACAGAGTTTAGGCATGTGGGTTGTCACAAAACGTGGGTCATTTAACATACGTGAGTGCTGGGTTAACTAGCTCTAGGGACGTCATGTCTAGTAGTTTGGAAATATTTTATAAAATATACTTGTAATTAAATTTAGGCTGCTTGTACCAGTCATTAAAAATCAACTAATGAGCTTGCATAAAGGAGAGGCAAATTCACATGAGACTGTAAATAGAACATAGCTACGATTCTAATTCTCTCCTAATGAGGCGATTCACTCCAAGAATGTAACAAATGGTTTTAATCATTCCTCAATGGTCTCACTTTTTCCAAACTTGTGTGTTGGGCCCAATAATATGTAATGGAAAACTTCAACACAATGAATTCTAAATGAAATCCAATATTCTACTAGGGAAATTGTATTTGATTAATAAATTAAAAATATTATTAATCTATCTCAGGATGAATATCTTTCTCCCGTAAGATCCATATCTTTCACAAAGCAGTAGACACTACTACTCTGCTTCCATTTAGTATTTCAAAACGCACCTTTTCCTTTTTCCTGTAAAGTCACTGATGTTCAAATGGCAATGAATGTGCATATAATAACTGCTCGGCTCCCGAATATGCTTAGTTTATTTATAAAATCTTGTGTTATCAATTATTCACTTTAATTATTTTATCTGAGAATGAGTTTTTGAAAGTTAATTCTAAAATGTTACTATGTATTACTTGCTGTCCAAAAGATTCTTCATACTATACATACTGTCTTAGAAAACATAACCTACCATCATGCAGACTATACTATATTAAAATGCCTTTAGGATGTTTAAATCTGATAAACTTAGTAGTCTTTTTACCTTATTTAAGCCTATTTTTCCATCTACAGGACCATTAGTAAAAATGAGTGAGTGTCCAAGATAAATAAATTCAGGTGGCATTAAAATGATAATAATATGAGTAGAAAGTGATTTCTAGTTGGATATGCAAACAAAATGAAAGCCACATAGCACTCAAGTTTTATTCAAAGACAAAACTTCGTTATTCTAACAAATCCCTTTCCTTGTCCTTTTTTCTATTTTCATTGGAAAAACAAAAATTTATTGTATACTTTCACATCCCAGCTATTTTGCTATGTCATGCCCTGAATATAATTATTTCTGGATTTTGGAGAAAGGAGAAAGGAGGAAACTAGATAAGGTCAAGCAATGAAATGACAGGAACTTTTTAACCACAGGGTAACAGTGACCTGGAGACATACAAATTAGAGGTAGATGTTATTGGACAGAAAATTTTCCAAAACAGCCTAGTGCTATAAGATCCCACAAAATATCTGATACAGGATATGTTAGGGTAGGAAGGACCGCAAAACACTACTCAATGGTTCAGTTTCAACCAGCATTTTAAGACCCTGCAGATGTTTATTTTTTTTAAGTAAAGCATATTGCTCTCCCTCCTCCTTTTTCAGGATTGCAGAAAGTTGGGGACCCCTGACAAGGAGTTCCCTCCCCCGACTCTTAATAGCAATGGCTATGGGGGGCGGGGGAAGAGACGACTCGAACTAATGTCAGTTTAATTTTTCTAGATTTGCTGTGGAAATACCCTCCATCTCCACTCCCACCACCCCAATAAAAAATCCCATATATTCTGCTACACAGGCTATACAGTCACAAAACCACACGCTCGCCCTTTGGAGCAGTAACACCTGCGGGTTTGGTTAACTCAAACTGCATCCTTTTCTGTTGGGTTCAAAAACATTCAAAGTACCCACATTCTGAAAGGAATCCAGTGGCTACTGCCCAGGGGCAAAGACATTGAACAAATGGTCAGTGGAAATAGTGAACTGTGAGATGTTTGTACTTGTGCATTCAGTTTCCTCTGCCAGTAAAATAATTTGTATGTGTCATTCCTTCTACTGCATGTGGAGGTAGAGTCGAGTCCAGGACCTTGTGCAGGGCATGGAGGTGGAGTAGAGGTCCAGGACCTCCTTCAGGTCCTCATGCAGGGCATGAAGATGGAGTACAGGTCCAGAACCTCCTTCAGGTCCTCATGCAGGGCATGGAGGTGGAGTAGAGTCCAGGACCTCCTTCAGGTCCTTGTGCAGGGCATGAAGATGGAGTAGAGGTCCACAGCCTCCTTCAGGTCCTTGTGCAGGGCATGAAGATGGAGTAGAGGTCCACGGCCTCCTTCAGGTCCTTGTGCAGGGCATGAAGATGGAGTAGAGGTCCACGGCCTCCTTCAGGTCCCCGTGCAGGGCATGGAAGTGGAGTAGAGGTCCACGGCCTCCTTCAAGTCCCCGTGCAGGGCATGGAGGTGGAGTAGAGGTCCACGGCCTCCTTCAGGTCCCCGTGCAGGGCACAGAGTTGGAGTAGAGGTCCACAACCTGCTCCTGTAGGCTCAAGTTTGGGGCCTCCTTCAGCAACCCGGTGCAGGGTAAACTCTGATTCCAAAGGGCTATTTTTTTCTTGTTTCCTGAAATACATGCTGTGCCCTGAGGAAGTTTTGCTTAATGAAGGGTAAGGGCATCTCAAAGTGTGGGGGCCAGCTATTTTGCAGGAGTGTTGTGGGGTTCCAATGAGGGGGGCCTGCTGGCTTTGAACCCCTTCACCTCACCCATCCTCCTTGTCCTGCAGTGTTCTCGAGACAAAATGAAGACCCTGGTGCTCTCATTCATCCCCCTAGACACAGCTCAGTGCTCATGATGATGTAATGGGGGCTTTTTCTGAAGTAAAAAGCACAGGATAAAGACTATTTTTTACAACTTTGCTACATGTTTGCTTTTTCATTGTGGGGAGAAAAGTGCTGCTCATTTTGGACCTTCTATCTGTCCGTCTAAATGGACTTCTGGACCATCCCTCACTTCCATTTCCTAACTTTTGCTTCTCTGGTTAGTTCTATGTCTCATGGAGCCAGTCAGAGCTCTGGACTAGTTCTTTTCTTCCAGAGAAAGCTGATTTTGTGAACTTGGTGTCCATGAGGCTTTGATTAGAAAAAAGCCTTCCTGTTACCCTGGCCACCCACATGGCAAAGAGGGAGTTAACCTGCTTGCTGACGAGCCTTAGGGTTTCAGGCTGCGCCCCCTTCACTTGTGGATCCTGGGCTTCCACAGACAACCATCCGTGGGTGGTGACCTCATTGGAATCTGAGCGCAAAGGCCAAGGAATATGCCATAATAGTTGTTAACAAACCCCAGCTTCAGTGAAGGGCTGCTTGGTTCACGTCCCTGAAGGAGCTGGAAATGTGCTTTCTGGAAAGCTTAATTGAGTAGGAGGTCTCTCTTCTTTCCTTAAAAACAACTTTTTTTCTAGACATTCCAGTTCCTGCTTATTGAGTCACCATTTTCCAAGTTATTTAAAATCTTGGATTCTTCCTTCTTCTTCATCACCCCTCGGTTATATCCAATTAATTATTGAATTCTAAAATCTCTTTTCCAAAATAATTTCCTGCTACTTCCTAAGGCAGCACCACTTTACTTTCCGGCCACTGCCCGTGTCTTCACTCTCACTGCTGATCTCCGTCTCTGCGCATTCTCTCACTTTCATCCAACATTCGGTAATTTTGCCCTGTGCCTTTAGCACACTTTACATGTTTTCATAATCCGTGGAGAGAAAACAACAGGAGAGAAAGGAGCCCTGACACGCGGCCCCCTGCCCGGCCTCTGTTTAGCCTCTTATAACCTAGGTCTCGGGTCGTCTGGTAGTGCCGCCATCTAGTACCAGTTGGCAACTCTCCTAGGAAGTGAACTCATACTTTCTGGGGACTGTGTTTACTTCTGGGAATACCAGAGTGCACTCTGACACAGCCTGGGTGCCCTCCCGTCACGTGGCTGGCAGGTATGCTGTTTCCTTCCTGATTCCCATAAAGGGGAGGGCATTAGCCTCCCTAAAGCGGAATACTGATACTGTGGCCAAGGTGGTTATCAGCCCTCAGCGACGCCCCCTGACTCTGAACCTGGAGCCAGGTAGTCCTACTACAAGTCTGCCACTCCCTGCACACTGGCACGAACTACTGAAGGCTCTACGACCAGGTCACTCGACCTGGTAACAATTGAGAAGCTTACCTTGATAATAGTTTACTTATGATTTTTGCATTTGTGTTCATGAGTAAGACTGTTCTATATTTTCTTTGTTCTGTCATCATCTATTGTTGATATCAAAGTTATTCTTATACTAAGTCTCATAAAATGAGTGGTCATTTTCCACCTTTTTGTTCTGAAATACTTGATATAAAATACAGATTATTTGTTTCATGAAGATTAAGTGATGTTCATTTTTAAAACCATCAGATATGGCACTTTATTTTGTAATTATTTGTTAAATTATGTGTGTGTGTGTCTGTCTGTCCTTTGGTTTCCTAAATGTATATTTCACATTAAAAGAAGAAGAAAAAACCCAATAATATAATCCATGCCATTAATGCACCAATTTTCATCTGTTTACATGTATTGTAAGCAGATTACTGATGTTTTTATATTTGTATTATTTAATTTTGTGTTTTCTGTTTACCATTTTTTTCCTGCTTCTTTATTTTTTACTCTTTTCCTCTTTTCTGTTGACTAGTAGACTGTTATTTTTCTTCTCTCATTTTCTTGTGTAGAGATTGGAATTTACATACAGGCATAACTCGTTTAATTGAGCTTCACTTTATTGTGCTTTGCAGATACTGTGTTTCTTACAAATTGAAGCTTTGTGGCAATCCTGCACTGAGCCATTTTCTACCACCACATGCTCACGTCGTGTCTCTGTGCCACCTTTTAATTAAGATATGTACACTATTTTTTTAGATACAATGCCTCTGCACATTTAATAGTCTAGAGCATAGTGTAAGCATATCTTTTATATGCACCAGGAAGCCAAAAAATTCATGTGACTCACTTTATTGTGGTATTTGCTTTATTGCAGTGGTCTGGGCCAGAACTTGCACTGTCTCTGAGGAATACCTGTATTTTATTTCTGTTTTTTAGTGGTAATCCTTAAATTTTAAAACATATTCATTACTTGTATTTTTGAACCCTAAAGTCATTGGGCATGTATGTGTTCTCTGAAACGAAAGAGAAATTGAGCACCTTTGACCACCCTGCAGACTCTCCCTTTTCTCTGTCAATATTATTCCTTCTAGAGCAGTAGTTATGAATTCCTTAAGCAAACAAAAAAGAGGCATTACTCTTTTCAGGGTTAATAGGTAACTAAATTCTCAGAGAGAGCTCACCAGTTTCTTTAACCAGCCTTGTCTTCTGCATCTTCACTTTCCCTTTGACAGTCCTTTCTTTTCACGTAAGTACTAACCAAGGATTTATTTATTTTATTTGGAAGTCAGTGGATAGTAAATATTGCTAATACCTCCTAGACTGACAATATGTTTATTTCATCCTCATGTCTGATTTGAAATAGTATACCAAATGTTTCCCCTCAGCATTTTCCTTCTGTTGCCACTTGGCATTTATTGTTCTGAGAGAATTCCATGTTCAGCCTGATTGTTAAAATTTTGTAGGTACTTTGTCTTTTTTCTCTGAAAGCTTTTAAAATATTCTCTTTTCCTTTGACATACTGCAATTTCACTATGCTACATCAAGGTGTGGATTTTGTTTAAGTGTGTGTGTGTGTGTGTGTGTGTGTAGCAATTTCTGTGCTAGTTTTGAGATTATGATTTAACTCAAAATAGAAATATTCTCAGCCATTTCATTCTTTCAATATTGCTTTTCTTATATTCTATTTTTTAATAGAAAATAGTGGCCATATGTTGAAGCTCTTCAACTTTTCCCTTAAAATATCATAGCTGTTCTTTGAAAATTTTAAATCTGTTTGTCTTTCTGTGCTGCATTATGAATAAATTCATTAATAATGTCTTCCAATGTATTAATTCTCTCTTCAGCTGTGTTCAATTTAGACATGGGTTTTTGTTTTTGTTTTGTTTTGTTTTTAATTTCCAGGAGTCTATTTCATGTCCTATTTTTCTTGAATCATACTTGCCTATTAATTTATTTTCTTTTTGACTTCTTTTGCTTTTTATGGATTGTATTTCTTCCTTTAGATTTTTGAGGATCTAAAGTGTACTTATTTTAAACTTATTTTAAAATGCTTGTTTTCTGTTATGTCACAAGAATTCTCCTTCCCAGTTGTTGATTTTGTTTACCATCTCTCTTATCATTACGTTTCCTGATTGCCTTGGAGCTTCATTTTGTGACTTCGTCTTAAACTGGAGTTCTCTCATATTCTCTCCTGTGGACTGGTTTTAGGGCTAACTTAGGTCTCCCAGGTCTCCATTCCCCATCAGTTCTTATGTTGTTTTGAGACTCCTGTGGTGCACTGATATCTGGAATCTGAAATACAGAGTTCTTAACTCCCACAGACGTTCTGGTTCAAGTGCTAGGAGCAAGGCCATCTCTGCTTCTTCCCATGGCAGGTATTGCGCTTTGTAGCACCCCCAGATCAGGCAAAAATCACACTTTTTATTATTCTAATTTCAGAGGTGCAGGCCTTGCTTGGGCGCCTGGTTTCATGTGGTGAGCCTTGATTTCTCCACCAACCTGGAAGCCATTTTGGCCCTGAATCTTTTACAGGAGGCAAACATCCAGCCAGCTTTGCCTTTTTACAGTATGGACAGTCAAATAGGTCTCCAACATTGGCATTTTCTTACTGATTTTTATAGCTTATTACTTTTAATAGCATTTTTATAGCTGTGCAGCCACATTAGAGGTCACCCTGCTCACTTGGCAGATGAGTGCTGTGGCGCAGACTGCTGGGGACCCAGCCGTGGCCCTTTCTCCCTTCTTCCTTGCCCACAAACCTGGGCAATGCCCAGGTGAAAACTACTAGACTTCTACATTGCACAAGCAAGACTTTTGTAATAATTACAAATTAAAATCCATCTAGACCTAAGTGAAATTTTAAACCTCAGGACTTTCCTGCTTACACTTAGATAAATCAATAATATAACAGTTCACTAATATTCAGGTACCTCTGGCATTAGAGCCTGGGGAAAGCAGGGGAAAAGCATTCATTTTCTCTCTTTCCTTGTACCTCACCTTCATGGAGGAATTCTATTCCACTGATCTATTTGTCTTTGTGACCGTGCCACACTGTTTTGATCACTGCCACTCTGAATATAATTTGAAAAGAGGAAGTGTGAGTCCTCCAACCCTGTTTTTCTTTTTCAGGATAAAGGACATTCTTATTTGAGTTGTGCTTCCAGATCTTTGGGCAGGGCAGGTGTTTAAAGAAGAGCCACTTGTGTGCATTTCTGTGAATCCTTTAGAAAGCTGTTTTGTAGTCCCTATTCTTCAGTTCTCCTCAACTTCTTGTAGAACCATCCTTGGTAAATCTTTTGAAAACCACCAGACTGATATTACTAATGTGGGTGGAATATCCTGTCTCCAGGATTTGTTAACTTCTCACCCACTCAGGGGGATATTTTTTAGTGGTCCAGCCCAGCCACTCTCTTTCACTCTGCCCTGCCATTGTCCTGGTAATCTCAGGCATACCCTGTTAGCTTCCTTGGGCACATGACAGATACCAGGCCCATGTGCTCTTATAACCTCTGTGAGGTCTCCTGGACACAATTTCACTCTGCTTTTCCTGAGCAGTGGGGTGAGACTCACAGCATGACCTTGAAGTCTTTACATATCCACTCCCTCAAAGTTCCTCTCTCAACACTTTTTATAACCTCTGTGTAGCACCTGGGGTCTAAAAATCACAACCACTTAAAAACTCAATACTCTTATCTATTGATCTGTACCTCCTAATCTAAACTCCCACTTGCCCTCTCATCATAGTACATATCTTGGGCCAAGGAACTATAGGTGGATATTGTAGGGTGGGACTTCTGGTTAAGCCCCTTTTGCCCCTTGCCCTTTTTAGCTTGTCTGGAAAAGGGGTGCAATGGAGGTCAGGACCCAAATATAAGGTTGGGAGAGTCACAGATTGGTTTCCGACCTCCTTGAAAAAGCGAAGCAGTGCCGACAATCAACCTCTGGAGGTTCTATTGCATGAAAAAGAATGATTCCTCAGGCTTCTTGCCCACTGCAGCCAGATCTCTACCACTAGACTCTGGGTCTTCCTAACTGATGTAATACTAATGCCCGCAGAGGTTGAGGCGCTTACCAAGGTCACTCTGCTTGCCCAGACTCCCTCCTCTGTGCTCTGGGAGAAACACCTTGTGGACGGCTTCCCTGCCATGTTCCCTGGTGGTTGCCTTTCCGTTGGGTTTGGCCAGTGGGTGAGAGCAGCAGGAGTTTGGTGTGGAGAGAGAGCTTTGGGCTAGGTGTTCCCCGCCTCCTCCCAGCTCAGTGCCAGGACAGTAGCTGCTTCCTCTGCCAACAGCAAGCCCTGCTCTGGGACCCCCCACAGCCACAGCCTTCAGTGGCATAGGGCCTTCCTGGGTCCACTCTTCACCCCCTGCAGTTAGGCCTTGCACAACGCTAATCTCTTGATGTCCCAACATCCCTTATTCCTTTGACCTTGCCCACACCGTCATGAAAGTGAGTAGCTCCGTCATGAAGGCTTTGAGACTTCTGGGATAAATCCTCTCTCCTGCTAGGATTGACCCTGCTATACAATTATTAAGTCAAGGCAGAACTTCTGGCTCAGAGTCTAGGCTCTTATCCTTGTACCCAGCAACGTTTCATATACTTAATATTTAAAGAGTGACTAAGTTTTATATGTTGTGATGTTTTGCCATGAAAACAAAGAAAGAACTACAGGCAAGAACTTGTCAATTTGGAGATATATTTGTTCAATCAATGATTTTTATAGCATATACTATAAAAAGAATATTACATATACTATTTTTCAACATTTGCCTTCATATATATATAACTAGTATTCCCTCAAAACTCTAAAAACCATAAATAGTAGCAAAAGACTCCACATTATGATTTACATTGCCACAGAAAAGATTCTTACAATAATATAATTTTAATTCCCAAGATGGAAAAATATAATATATGTGATCCCTATTTCCTATTATTGAAGTCTGATTTCTCATTCTGATTCTCTAACAAGAAAAGTGTTTAACCATTTTAATCTTCAAAATGAAATACATAAGTATCAGAAAATGTTCTTTTTCCAAAATTAGAATCCTCTCTATATTTAGAAAGCATGCCACATCAGTTTTGATACTGCTCGAAATGGTTGGTGGCACCAAAATGACAAGACATCCTGTGTAGTGAGCTCTTGTGTTTTCATTCTGGATCTCCAAGCAATGAATTCAAAGGGGTTTCATTTTCACTTATTCAAGACAGAAATTCACGCTCTATCTTTTTACCCCTGAAATGGCTGCTCCTGGGTTATTTGCTCTAATGCATTTGATCACGAATTGAGAAGTTTGATCCTTACCACAATCATGATTTCTAGAAAATTATGCCTAGTCATGTTACAAAATGAATTCACGTTACCTTTTCGTTTTAAATTCTGTGCCTCTCACTTTTACTTATTTTTCTCTACACGGTAAACAGAAGTACAGGAGAATAAAGGCCTACTAACTGCTGATTGCGAAGGCATAGTTTAGACCTAAATTTGGAGACATAATTGTCATTTCCTCCTTCCTGTGAAAATAAGTACACTGCCCTACATCTCAGAGGCAAAGGCAGACAGCAGCTAAGCTCAAGCTTCAACTAATGCTCTCACAGGAGAAGAAAAGCCCTGTGGGGTTTCAAGATTAAAGAAAAAAGTTCAAAAAGTTCAACCTCATTTGCTAGGTTTTGCATCTGTAAGGCAGAGATCAGCTACTTAGCAACAGCACAGAAGAGTCTGACACAGGGAGGCTTGGCTGGCTGAGCAGGAGCAGAGCTGTGTGATGAGGCTGAGTGGGGCCTGCAGATCCAGGCTGCAGAAGCAGATCCAGGCTGCAGATGCAGATCCAGGCTGCAGAAGCAGATCCAGGCTGCAGATCCAGGGCCATGAGGGAGCCCTGATGGGGAAACTGTGAAACCGAGGCTGAGCATTCTTAGACGCGCAGGTCTCTGAGCAGCCCCTGGGCTGTCTCTCTCCTCCCCATTCAACAGAGTGCTTTAGACACATACATCACATGCAGCAAGGAAAGGAATATGTCATTTCCAATCAGCTGCTGCCCCCTGAAATCTCTGCTCTGTGCATGCTAGGAAAACTGATAAAGAAAAAACGGTGTAGGTTAAGAGGAAACATTTTCCTATACAACTGTTTTCAGATCACTTAGTAATTAGCTTTTTGAAGCTCCTGATTCTTATTGTCAGCTATTTCTTCTCCTCTCTTTGAAAGCCAGCCCTTTGGCATTAGATAGTGCCCCCAAAATAACTCACCACTTTCCTCCTAGGAGAAGAGAAATCTCTACTTAACAGTCAGGTCACACTGGAGACTTTGGATCACAAATCCCTGTCAGTCAGGACCAGTGAACTAAATCTGGACCCTCTTCTTCCTGAGAAAGTGCCCTCCCGGAATAAGACAACAGATCGTTCCAGAAGCACTTAAATCAGAATATCCAAGCAATGCCATTTCATCTGCGGAAGCTGACATGTGGCCTTGCAAGTCTAAACACACTCAAACAGCTAAGTGTGCTAACACCTCAGGCTCCTGGGAAAGGGGCAGAGCAGAAGCTCTAGCTGTGACTCTGTTTTCCACTCCGTGGCGGTTTTGGTCCACATGATGGGACTACAGCCACAAGGAGGCCTGGGGAGAGAGGGCAAAAGGGTGGCACTGACCACAAGGAGAGAAAACAGAGGGCAGGTGTTCATCCCAAAGGTGCCAGGCTGAAAGAAGCCAGTTTGCACTGCCTTTTACTGCAAAGATGTTATGATATTTGAAATACAGTAATTGTTTGTAAATATTTTTTTAAAATGTTATTTTTTAAGTTCAAAGGCAGTACCTGTTAAAATAAAAATGCATAACCTAAACCAGGACACAGTACTTCTCCTGAAAGTCCATTTCACTGGGCAGAGGCTGCTACTATTCTTAATACTGAAATGCATCCTGCCAGGTGTGTTTTTGTATTTGTTTTTTTTTTAAAGATTTATTTATTTATTTATTTATCCCCCCCTTGCTGCTTGTGTTTGCTGTGTCCATTCACTGTGTGTTTTCTCCATGTCTACTTATCTCCCCCTTGCTGTGAGGTCCTGCTGCATCAGCCCACCGGGCCGCGCGGGCCGGCCTGCCCTCACAAGGAG
>JAQZBX010049111.1:0-20012 GCA_029593785.1 Cabassous unicinctus | reverse complement strand
ACCTCAAAGGACTTTGTCAAAAGGGTGAAAAGGCAGCTGGATCAGCAGGAGAAAATATTTAGAGATCACATGTCCCATAAGGGTTTAATATACATAAAATATAAAGAGATCATACAAAAAAATAAAAAAATAAAAGAATTTTTAAAAAAGAGAACATACAACTCAACAAAAAAAGACAAATGACTCAATTAAAATATAGGCAAAAGACTTGAATAGATGTTTGTCCAAAGAAGAAATACAAATGGCAAAAAAGCACATGAGAAGATGTTCAACATCACTACTGATTAGGGAAACACAAATCAAAACCACAATGCGATATCTTTTCACACCTATCAGAATGGTCACTATTAAAAAGACAGAGAACTACAAGTGTTGGAGAGGATATGGAGAGATAGGAACACTTATTCACTGTTGGTGGGAATGTATAATGATACAGCCACTGAGGACTGTTTGGCAGTTCCTAAAGAAGGTGAATATAGATTTGCCATGTGACTCTGCAATACCGCTACTGGGTATATACCCAGAAGAACTGAGAACGTGATACAAACAGAAATCTGCATACCAATATTCATAGTGGTGTTATTCACGATTGCCAAAAGTTGGAAACAACCAGGTGTCCATCAACCAATGAATGGATAAACAACTGGTGTATTCACACAATGGAATATTATGCTGTTGTAAGAAGAAATGAAGTCATAATATATGACAACATGGATGAACCTGGAGGACATTATGTTGAGTGAAGCAAGCCAGACACAAAAGGACAAATACTGTTTGACTGACCTACTGTGAACTAAATATATTGTGCATCATTTTGTATGATTCCATTTACATAAAATATAAATATAAATCAGTTTATAAAGATGAAATTAGATTAGTGGTTATGTAGGGCTGGGGAAAACATGCTAAGGGGTGTGGAGTTTTTCTTTTTGGAATAATGAAATGGTTCTAAAATTTTTGTGGTGATGAATGCACAACATTGTGATTACATAAAAGCCATTGATTATACACTTTGATAGATCATATGGTATGTGGATATATCTCAATAAAACTGCTTAGTAAATAAATAACTGGGCAAAAATAGTCAGAAATAGCAGCTATGGATAGCAGTGGAAATATAGACAGATTGAGAGGTGAAGAATTTTCTTGTTTGTTTCTCTGTTTTTTGTTTATTATTATTATTGAAATAATGAAAATGCTCTAATAATAATTGAAGTGATGAATGCACAACTATGTGATTATACCAAATACCATTTATTGTACACTTTGGATGAATTGTATACTTTATTAATATGTATCAATAAAATTGATTTGCTAAAAAATAGACTTAAGTGAAGATACACATAATAATATTTCCAGGGAGTTTACTATCAGGCATGGCTCTATGCACTGGTTATGCATCTTTTCATTTAATCCCCATAATAACTCTATGAAATTGATTCTATTATCATTCCTATTATATGGATGATAAAACTGAGGCATAGAAAGATTAGGGAATTTGTTCTAGGTTCAAGCTACAAAGTGGGAGAGCTGAAATTTAAACCAGGTCTGTCTAGCTCCATGACGGAAGCTTTTATCTACCAGGTCAAGCTTCCTCTAACCAAACTGGAGACACATGGATATAATAAGAACTAGCAATTCTCTTCCATTCCTCTCTACCAAAGAACTTCCACACACTTCATCAGTGGGCTATTGGAGAGCTGCATTTTTATGGGAAAGTGGTCAAACCTGTAATGAAATTAAGAGCCTGGGCTTTTAAAAAGGAAATGTGAAGTAGAATGCTAAGAAAGGAAACTATAGTGTCTTACTGCTTACACATGTTTGTATGCCCAACAACTGAATGAAATGGTCAAAGCAGCAAGATTATTTAAACAGTAATGAAGATAAATGAATTTTTGTCTCTTCAATAGAATAGCCTATCTTAATTGATTCAACCCTTCTCATATGAAAGATATCAGTTAATGCTCTCCATGAACTATGGGGTATAATATTAAGAAATGGGTAATAATAAATCCTACATGCCATTTCTTATACTTTAACAGCTACATTTTCTTTATAACTTCTTGACACTAATAGATGCTAAAGAAGACCACTTTTGCTCAAGAGCTAACCAGGATTCTAAATCCACTATCAAGGGATACCAGACACTTAAAAAGACAGAAACACAGATTTCTAAAAACACTCTTCAAGTAGGAAGAAGCCCAAAACATGTGACCAAGCCTGGGTAAAGACAGGCTTACAGGTAGCAGACATCAATCATTACAGGGAACTGAGGAAAAAAGGTGAGCAAGCAGGGATAAGATGCCCACAGACAATTTGTAATTACTGCAAAGGATGGAAGAGGTATATTATAGGCTAAAGAGAAAGGACAAGTGTAGAGGGTGAGGTAAGAAATAGAGGAGAAAGGGGATGATTGAGAAGCAATGCCAGAGAAGATAGGAGAGATGAAATGTGGGACATGGATGAATGGGTTCAATTTAGTTCCATATGAACTGATGGTGCACATACAGAAACACCTTATGATGGGAGGCAAAAACGCAAGCAAGTTGTCACCTTCTGGCCTTGAATGAGCAGGAGGCATGATTATCTGCAAAAAGTAAAGGTAGCAAAATATGATGTTTATAAGGGATGAAGTTGTGGGAGCGATATCAAGGTGAATTCAAGAAGGAGATGACCATGGACATGCAACAAAATTGCCCAGCAGTGTTGAGGGCCCAGAGGATACCACACACTTAGAGTAAAACCAATTCATAATTGGAATTACTGGAGATGGGCTCTGTAACCCAAGTGTTGGGGGTGAGGAAGGAAGGAACATGGACAGATTACGTCACTGTCTGTGATATTTTTGCAGGTATGGCAGTGCAATGGTAAAAATTTGGTGCATGTAGGAATCACAACTGAACACGGAAGGAACTGAAGCAAGGAGGGAACTGAGACAAGGAGAGAAAAGAAAAAGTAAGGAGCCTAAAAAATGTGGCTCAAAAAGCAAAAGACTGAGAAAGCTATAGGACTAGAAGACCAAAATAAGAGACTTGGATCCTGGTTGAGATTTAAGAGGCAGAACAGTTCTAGATGATTCCAGGTTACAGGGTATGGCTATGGAACATGGTTTCTGGAATTAAACTAACAATAAAAGGCATCAAAACTGGGTCAGTAGAGAAAGTAATGAGACCAGATTGCCTGAACAGCAAGAGTTATATAGAAACAAACAAACAAACAAAACAGCTAAAAGGTTGTCAAATCCCCTCAATGCATATGAGGAACCAACTAGGAGGTCTTTAGGAAACAGGATCAAGGGAATAGAGAGACCAGTGGAGACAGATAACCTACAGGTATGGAGGAAGATGTTGACTATCTCAGAAGCAGCACTGGGAGCTCAGAAAACAGAATAAGATGTTGTAGCAGTTTGATATAATTGATGATTTCCAAAAAGAAATATTGGATTATGCTTGTAAACTGGTCTGTTCCTCTGGGTGTGATTAAATTATGATAAGGACTTTGATTGGGCCATGTCAGTAGGACGTTGAGTCACCCCTTGGTGGGCGGGGACTCAGAGATAAAACTACATGGCAGAGCAGAGGAGTTAGCTGGAGTTTTGATGTTGGAGTTCTGATGCTGAGTTTTAATGGTGGAGCCCAGGGAAGTAAGCACACAGAGGAGCTTGGTCTTGAGGAAGGAGAGAAGACCCCAGGAAAAGAGACGAGCTGTTCACTTGATAGTCTACAGCTAGCTTTGTGGAGAGAGGCAAAACCTAGAGAGCCTCATAGTCTACAGCTGACCTTGTGGAGATAGCAGAGGGGCTGAGCCTGAAGACAAGCAAGCCCCAGGAAGACAGGAACCCAGGAAGCCTGAACGCTTGCAGACATCAGCAGACATCTTGCTCCAACACGTGGCAATAGACTTTGGTGAGGGAAGTAACTTATGCTTTATGGCCTGGTAACTGTGGGCTTCTACCCTAAATAAATACCCTTTATAAAAGCCAACAGATTTCTAGTATTTTGCATCAGCACCCCTTTGGCTGACTAATAAAGATGTCAACTCTCTCTCTAGGTTGTGGTCCATGGGGCTCAGAAAACAAGCAGACCACATTATCATCACAGAAACCTGCCCTCCAATAGCATTGAGTGGCAAAGCCCTTGCCCCTGCCAGAGTCCTTAGCCATTGACTCTTCTTTCATTATCCTTACTTTCAATTTCACAGCTTTCTCTATCACCTCCACCTAAAAGATTTCCAATCTCTAACCTTAGGCTCTCTCCTGCCCTTTGGCTCTAAATCTCTCAATAGCCTTCAGGATATCTTTTCCTGGATTACTGGCCATTAATTCTTACTAAACATATCAACAACTCAACTAAGCAAGCATCTTTACCCAAAAACTCTTACCTCCTCCAAATTTTCCTATTCCTCCCACTAATGTGGACTAAAAACATGGTACCATTTTTTCTTATTTCTTCCACCACTTCTTCCTTCACACCTTATTCAAGTTGTACCAATTCTTCCTTTATGATTCCTATTACAGCCATCATTTCTATTATACTTCACTACCATTCCCCTAGTCCAGGCCTTGATAACTGAATATGTATTAATACAAGATTCTCAGCACTGTCCTATCTGCTTTCCCTGCTTTCCTTTTTCTACAAAATCCAGACAAATCTTCCTAAACCACTAGTTTATACATGCCAATCTCTATTCCCCAACCTCCCCTATCTACCAGCTGGTTCCAGAATTAAAGCCAAACTCTTTAGACAAATGTTGCAAGTTGTTCACAGGCTGCCTCTCTCCTACCTGTCTTTCATACACTCTCCCATTATGTTACTACAGGAACCAGAAACACAGTGATAATTCCAATTCAGACCATCACCCACAGGACTTACTCTGGAATCCTAAATAGATTTTGAATTAATTCATATTTGTTATGATATTTACCTAATCACCTATACCACAAAACGTATTTTCTTTTAAATAAACAATTTAATTCAGTAAGATTTTAAGAAATAATGGCATTTGTAAGAATGGTCTAGAGAGTGATGTCATCAACATGGTGACTTAAGACATCCCCTGGAAAAGTTTCTCCACAGATTAAGCTAATGAAAGGACAAATCCCACTTGTGTAGAGGACTATAGAGACTTCAGAAGGACTCCTCAAATGCCGAATCAAAGAAAAAGAAAAATAATCTCCAGATCAGGTAGGAAATTTCCTTCCCGGACCTGCCAGTCTGAACCTCTTCATCCTCAAATGGTCTCATGCAGCTTGGAGTCACACAGAAGCAGCAAGGCCAGGAGGCAGGCTATAGAGCCCCTCACAGCAGCAAGTTACAACCCTACGCATATCCAGACACAGGGACTCAATTCCTCAGAGACCCAGGGATGAACACAGCTGGTGAGTTGGGCTGAATACAAAAGGTCTCCCAAGAGAAATATAAAAGAGAGAGAGAGAGACCATGTCAGAACTATTGGCAAAAGGTCCACACACTCAATACAGTTTCTGTTTGCTGGACCATGTAAACACAAAATGGACCTTTCTGGATGGACCCACCTTTCTGGATTGACCCCATCTGGCTCCCAGAGGCAAGATACCCTAACAGGAAGAAAACAGAGGCAGAAGAGCCTCACAAAAAAAGGGATAGAGGACTAAACTGCTGTAAGACAGGATGAGCAATTAAACTGAGAAATGTAAGGTAAATGGAGCAACGAGTGAGGGAGAGAATTTAAACAAGTCATAGGAGCTGGGGAGAAAATTCTGCACAAAAACAAACAGAACAGATCAAGATTCCCAGAGGAGGAACTGAGGAAAGGAAGAATTCACCTGGAGGTGAAACAATTGCACAAAAAGTGCAATATTAAAAATTTTACAGCATATCCAGGGCAAGAATTAGATGAAGAAGAGTGGAGAAAATGTGAACAATTAAAAATGGGCTACTCTAAAGGTCCAGAATTAGTTGGACCAAGTTTCAATGAAGAGCCTTAACACAGGCAATCAACAATGAAACCCTAGACAAGAGGGAGAAACTGACCTTCAATTTAACTTATCAATATAATCAGATGCCCAGATATCAACAAAAATTTATAAGCCATACTATTTTAGTTTGCTAAGGCTTCTGTTTCAAAATACCAGAAATGGGTTGTCTTTTATAAAGGGAATTTATTAGGGTAAAAGCTTACATTTCCAAAGCTGTGAAAATGCTCAAATCAAGGCAACGTCAGAGATGCTTTCTCACCAAAGGTGAGCTGCTGGATGCTGCATTCCTGCCGTGAGGTGAGACAAAACGGTGGCTCTCCATCTGGGTCTCTGCCTTCTCCTCCAGCTTTCTTTCTCCCCAAGCTCAGCTGTAGGTGATCATGGCAAGATCATGGCACGGATCAGCTTTGCGCTCTTCTGTGAACCTAGCCTATGGGGGACCTCTTGTGTCTCTGTGCTCTGCTGATTCCAGCCTCTAGCCTCTGGCCTCTCTCTCAGCCTCTCGAAGTTTTTCTTGGTTTCACTCTCAGCCTCTCGGGGCTTCTTTGTCTTTCTGACTGCAGGTGATCCTGGAGTTCTTTCTCATACTGCAAGGTAAAACTGGCAGCTCTCTTTCTCTGTGTGTTTCTGAGTGGATCACTTTTGATTAGATTGCTCTAGGGCATTCGATTGGGCTGCATCAGTGAGGTGTGACCCAGAATAGGTCTCCACCCTCTTGCTTGAGTATTACATAAATAGAAAACTGAAAGCAGAAACAGGGAGATATGGCTCAGTCAAGAGAACAAATTAAAACTTCGGAGGAGACACAGAATTTGGAAAAACTAATCAAAGAAGTTCAAAAAAATCTCTTAAATCAATTCAAGGAGATGAAGGAAAATATGGATATAGAGCTAAAGGATATTAATAAGGCAATGTGTGAGAATAAAGATGACTTTAAAAGTATAAAAAGAAACAACAGAAATTATGGGTATGAAAGACACAAATATAGAGATTAAAATACACTTCAGGCATACAACAGCAGATTTGAACTGGCAGAAGAAAGAATCAACAAACTATAAGACAGGACAGTTGAAATCATACAGTAACAAAGAGAGGTAGAGAAAAAATATGAAAATTTCAGCAGTGTCTTAGGGATTTAAGTGGCAGCATGAAGCATCAAAAATATGGATTATGGGAGACCCAGAAGGAGAAGAGAAGAGAAAGGGGCAGAAAGAATATTTGAAGAAATAATGGCCAAAAATTTCTCAACTCTTACGAAAGACATAAAGATACATGTCTAAGAAGCACAATATGCTCCAAATAGAATAAATCCCTAATAGACCTACTCCAAAACACACACTAATAAGAATGTCAAATGCCAAAGATAAAGAGAGAATTCTGAAAGCAGCAAGAGGAAAGTACTTCATAATATACAAGGAATCTTCAATTAGACTAAGTGCCAATTTCTCATGAGAAATCATGAAAGTGAAAAGGAAGTAGTATGATATATTTAATGTACTGAAAGAGAAAAACTGCCAGCCAAAAATTCTTTATCCAGAAACACTTTCCTTCAAAAATAAGGTGAAGTTTAAAACTTCCACAGATAAACAGAAACTGAAGGCATTGGTCAACAAAAGGCCTGCCTGACAAGAATTACTATAGGGAGTTCTGTGGGTTGAAAGGAAATGACAGGAGAGAGTGGCTTGGAATAGTGTGAAGAAATGAAGATCTTCAGTAATGGTAACCTAAAGAGTAAAAGCAAAACCCAATAGTATTGTATCCTCAATATCCAACTCTACTCTTTAATTCCTACAAAGTCAGAATACAATTGAAAAAGAAAAAGGCATAATTTCCTGATAATGGACATGTGAAATATAAAGTGGTAAAGTGAGACAAAACAACATAAAGACTGGAAACAGAGGTATATGGGAGCAAGAACATATATGCTACTGAAGTTAACTCGGTATCTTTTAAAATTGTAGGTTATAGATGTAACTTGTATAATTTAAGCCTTGGGGTAACCACAAAGAAAGTAATTTAAAAATATACAGAAACAGAAATGAGAAAGGGATCAGTCAGAAACATCACAAAAGATCAACTACATGGAAAAAGAGGTTTCAATAAAGGAAGAGAGAGAGAAAAAAAGATATGACATATACTAACCAATGGACAGAATGGCTGAAGTAAGCACTGTCTTTACAGTAATACCACTTTTGGCAGTTTGATATTATTTATGAATCCCCAAAAAAGAGAAAGATTGTCTTTGTAAACTTGTCTGTTTCTCTGGGTGTGATGCCCTTTGAGTGAATTAGATTTAGCTGACATGTCTTGATTAAATTACCTGTAAAGATTAGGGCTTTGATTTGACCACATCAGTAGGGCATGACTCAGGGTTGAGTCTCCACCCCCTTGGTGGGCTGATATAAATGGACACTCATTCAAGAAGACAAGAAGACACACGGAAGAGGAGAGAACTTGGTCATTTAGGTTCTGCCATGTGATAGAAAGGAGAAGACTCAAATAGCTAAAGTCCCAGGAATAGAGAGATGAGCCATCTGCCTGATAGTTTGCAGCCAAAGAGACCAGAGAAGCTGAGCAGCTGAGAAGGCTGAGAGACCACACAGAGATCATCCACTATCTTGCTTCAACATGTGGCAACTGACTTTGGTGAGAAAGCAGCCTTGAGTTGGATTCTTTAGGGCCTTGTAACTGTAAGCTTTCACCCCAAATAAATACTCTTTATAAAAGCCAACAGATTTCTGGTACTTTGCATCAGCACCCGTTTGGCTGACTAATACACCACTGAATGTTAATCGATTGAACTCCCCATCAAAAGACACAGATTGGCAGAATGGATAAAAAAGCATGATCCAACCACATGTTGTTTACAAGAGACAGATCTTAGACCCAAAGACACAAATAGGTTGAAAGTTAAAGGATAGAAAAAGATATTCCATGAAAATAATAATTGGAAAAGAACTGGGGTAGCTATACGAATATTGGACAAAACAGACTTTAAGTCAAAAGCTGTAATGAGAGACAAAGAAGGACACTATATATTAATAATAGGGGCAATCCACCAAGAAGAAATAACCATCATAAATATTCATGCACTTAACCACAGTGGACCAAAATACATGAGGCAAACACTGGCAAAACTGAAGGGGAAAATAGACATATCTACAATAATAGTTGTAGACTTCAATATACAACTCTCATCAATAAATAGAACATCTAGACAGGAGATCAATAAGGAAACCGAGAACTTGAATAATATGATAAATGAGCTAGACGTAATAGACATATGCAGACCACTGAACCCTAAAACAGCAGGATATAATTCTTCTCAAATGCACATGGATCATTATCCAGGATAGACCACATGTTAGGTAACAAAACAAGTCTCAATAAGTTTAAAAATATTGAAAGCATACAAAGCATAGTCTCTGACCAAAATGAAATTAAGTTGGAAATCAGTAACAGGCAGAGAGCTGGAAAAAATGGAACTTAAATAACACACTCTTAAACAATCAGAAAAAACTCCATTTACAAATAGCAACTAAAAGAATCAAATATCCAGGAATAAATTTAACCAAGGTTGTAAAGGACCTGTACACAGAAAACAACAATACATTGCTAAATGAAATTAAATGGAAGCACATTCTGTGTTCATGGATTAGAAGACTAAATATTATTTAATGTCAATTGATTTACAGTGGTTCAACGTAGTTCCAATCAAAATCCAACAGCCTCTTTGCAGGAAAAGAAAAGCCAGTTATCAAATTTATTTGGAAGGGTAAGGGGCCCAAAATAGCCAAAATACATCTTGAGAAAGAAAGATGAAGTTGGAGAACTCATACTTCCTGACTTCAAAGCTTATTACAAAGCTACAGTGGTCAAAACTGCATGGTGTTGGCATAAGGATAGATATACAAACAAATGGAATCAAATTAAAAATTTAAAAATAGACCCTCACATCTATAATCAACTGATTTTTGACAAGAATCCCAAGTCCACTCAATTGGAAAGAATAGTCTCTTCAACAAATGGTGCTGGGAGAACTGAATATCCATGTGCAAAAGAATGAATGAGGATCACTATCTCACACCATACACAAAAATTAACTCAAAATGGATCAAGGACCTAAATATAAGAACCAGGACTATAAAACTCCTAGAAGAAAATGTAGGAAAGCATCTTCAGAACCTTGTGTTAGGCAATGGTTTCTCAGACTTTACACCCAAAGCACAAGCAACAAAAGAAAAAAACAGGATAAATGGCAGCTCATCAAAATTAAAAATGTTTGTGCATCAAAGACTTTAACACAAAATTGGAAAGCCAACCTACTCAAGGGGAGAAAAAATTTGGAAACTACATATCCGATAAGGGTTTAATATCCAGAATATATAAGAAATCCTAACAAATGGGTAAAAGACCTGAATAGACATTTCTCCAAAGAGGATATGCAAATGGCTAAAAAGCACATGAAAAGATGCCCAAAAACACTAGCTACTAGAGAAATGAAAATCAAAACCACAATGAGATACTATTTCATGCCCACTAGAAGAATGGTTACTATTAAAAACACAGAAAATTACAGGTGTGAAGAAATAGGAGCACTCATTCATTGCTGGTAGGAATGTAAAATTGTGCAGCCACTGTGGAAGACAGTTTGGCGGTTCCTCAGAAAGCTAAGTATTGAACTACCGTAAGACCCAGCAATCCCACTACTATGTATATACTCAAAATAACTGGAAGCAGGGGCTCAAACAGATATTTTCACACTGATATTCACAGCGACATTATTCAGAATTGCCAAAAATGGAAGCAACCCAAGTGTCCATCAACCAATGAATGGATAAACAAAATGTGGTATATACATGTGTATTAGTCAGCCAAAGGGGTGCTAATGTGAACTACCAAAAATGGGTTGGTCTTTATAAAGGGTACATATTTGGGGTAGAAGTCCACAGATACCAGGCCATAAAGCGTTAAGTTTCTTCTCACCAAAGTTCATTGCCACGTGTTGGAGCAAGACAGCTGCCGACGTTTGCCAGGGTTCAGGCTTCTTGTGCTCCTCTCTTCCCGGGGCTGCGTTTCTCTCCGGCCTTAGCTCTTCTGGTTCCTCCACAAGGTCAGCTGTAGACGATCAAGCGAACGGCTCACTTCTCTTCTTCTGGGCCCTTTTCTCCAACATCAAAACTGCTTCTCAAAAACTGCTACCTCTGTCCTTCGCCTTGCATTTTATATTCGATTCCCCCACCTACCAAGGGGTGGGGCTCAATGCCCTACTGATGTGGTCCAGTCAATGCCTTAATCATAACTTAATCATGCCCAGATTAACAGATCAGTTTACAAGCATGATCCAATTATATTTTTGGAATTCATAATTACATCAAATTGCCAGACGGCTACAACATGCAATGGAATATTATTCAGCCATAAAAAGGAATGAAGCCCTCATACATGCAACACCATGGATAAACCTTGAGGACATTATGCTAAGTGAAATAAAGCAGACATGAAGGAACAAATATCATACGATTTCATTGATAAGAAATAATTAGAAGAGGTAAACTCATAGAGTTAGAATGTAGAATATAAGTTACTATAGGCTGGTTTGGGCATAGAGAATAGGGAGTTAATGCTTAATTTATTCAGAATTTCTATTGAGGTTGATTGTAAAGTTCTGGAAATGGATGGTGACGGTGGTAGCACAATATTGTGAGTGTAATCAACAGCACTAAATTATATATATATATTACTAGAACAAAAATTTAAAAATAAAACAGGAGTATATAACACAGTGAACCTTATTGCAAACAATGGACTACAGCTAATAGTACAAGTAAAAAATGTTCTTTCATGAATTATAACAAATGTACCACACTAATGCAAGGTGTTAAAAATAGGGTGGTATATGGGGGAAATACACCTAATGTAAACTATAGACTATAGTTAATAGTATACTTTTAATATTCTTTCATCAATTGTAACAAAGGTACCACACTAATGCAAAGTGTCAACAATAGGGAGGGGGTATGGGAACCGTATATTTTTACATGATTTTTCTATAAACCTACAACTTTTCTGATTAAAAATTTTTTTAAGAAACTATAAAAAAGAATGATCTAGAATAATTTCTCTAATGGGCTGAGTATAAATTACTTCAACAGTTGTTTACTTCTTAATTTAGAGGGTGAACAACCCATTAGTAGAGTCTGGTTTTTAGTTGTTAATAAAATTAATTTATTGTCAGAGTTAAGTCTTCAGAGAAAGGAAGTCTTACTGATCATAAGTTTCAGAAATCCACCCTAAGTGATTCTCTTTTAGAGGGATCATGCCTAGAAATGCATGACATATTTTCACAAAAGAAGAAAATGTGCAGCGACAGTGGAATGCATTCATGATGGGTTATAAATAACACATTTCCACGGCAACAGAGGACCACCCTGGATGATCCACATCTGGTGAAATCACCATCCTGATCCACCACGAAGAAACCTTTCCCACCCCCAAGACCCTTAACTCTTACTACACTGCCCACTTTCTACCACATAGTATAGGTTATTTTCAACCCTTACAACATTCTGTGGCTAAACTGGATTGATTCATGTTATGGATGAGGAGCTGTGAAGATAGACAAATACTTAACATAGACAATAAATAGTAAAGTCAGAATTGGAATCAAGGTATACTAACTTTCTCACTCTAGATCGTCCAGTCCTCTCTTATTCCACTCTGCCTTGATAAAAGATCCCAAAGAGTAAAAAAGTAAAATAAATTTTAAAAAATGATGGAACAAAAAAGGAAAAAATAAAACATCAAGTCTGAGAGAGAATACTACAGTCGGTCCAGAGTGCCTGTTTGAACAGCAAAGCAAAACCAGAGCCACCTACACACAGTGCATACTGGGAACTAAGGTATAAAGTCACAAAGGAGTTGGATAATCAGGCAAGATGGAGGTTTGGAGGTCATCTAGACTTCTCCTGGAGACAGGCACAAATGACTACTGTGGAAATTTTAAATGCTTCCAGGGCAGATGTGCAGGTAGAATTGGGTCCATTTAAAGGAGTCAAAATAAGACCAACATATATGGATAATACAATTACATGAAAGTAGAATCTGTCCAATATTATGTAAATGTGAAGGTAAACAATAAGAGTATCTTATTGTTAAAGTAAAGGAGACAGAAAATACGAGATAAGCAATGCAAGTCAGAATATAAGCTTCCAAAGGATCAATGATAAAATATATTGGGGGAAATTTTTTACAATAAAATTAACACACAGAGACAAAATACAAACATGGAAAAGTCAAAACGTTGACTAGCTTTAACCCTTATGCATTAATCATAGGAAAACAGAACCGACAGGAGATATCTGTACATATTACAAGATTTTATAAAATTGTCTCACAGGACTATGGGGATTCACAAGTCCCAATTAATTCTGCAGGGCAGAATGCAAGTCAGGGACTCAGATAAAAGTCCTCATTGAATTCCTCAGGACATGCTGGCTATCTGAAGTAGTGATGGGAATTCTCTCTCTGAATGCTGAAATTGCTTCTCTTTCTAAGGCCTTGAACTGACTGGATGAGATGTCACTCATTGCTGATGGCAATCTCCTCAGTTGATTGTAGATGTAACCAATCATCTATGCAATCAATTCACTGATGTTTAAAGTCCATGAAATGCCCTTGTATTACAATTATCCCAGTGCTTACTTGACCAAACAACTGGGTACAATTACCTTACCAAGCTGACACATTAGCCTAACCATCACAGCACACCCCTTGTCAACTTGGCAACCATATACATCACCTGAAACTACACTTAGTATCTAAATAAAAACTATAACAGATATAGATATATAGGTATATATAGCATTGCCTAACAATACTCAACTATCCTGCATACAACCGGAAATGCACTACATCCATCCAGAATAGGGTGCAAGTCCTTGGGTAATATTCCTTCTTAAACTTGAAATCCTTAAATACTATGACATGAAACTAATACAACTTATGTCATATGATAAGGGGAAAAGATAGGGAAGAAAACAAATATATTCATTTTATGTACATATATAGACATACTCATAACAAAACAAGGAAGAAATATTCATGACCACTACTCATTTCTGTAACTGGTCATGTGGTCAAAGATCGTATTTATCATTACCTTCTTCCACTACCCACTCTATGTTCCCTTTACTCTCAGCAAGCACCTCAGCTGGCCTTGGTTTCTTGCCTGGTGGAGTGACCCAATATTCATTACTGAAGATTCTGGGCCATTATTAGTCCTGATTTTACTGGGTTATTGCAATTTTCCATTGACTTTATTCATAGGACATGGTAGTAGTAAGAGATGCCCAAGAGAATCTCCTGTCTTCCAGGCAAACTCTTCTCTATCTCCATTGTGTTGGTGCCGTCCTATTTCCCCTTGATAGTCAGGATCAATCACCCCAGTCAGAACAGCAATTCCCTTCTTTGCCTATTGATTCAGAGGCATGAGGAGCACAAAGTTACCAGGTGGAAGTCTTAAGTTACAGTTCAATGGAATTATTGTTGTGTTCACTGGTGCAAGCACTCTTCCTTTGGAACTAAGACCTGTAGACGAGCAAAGCTTAAGCTTGCAGGCACAGGAAGCAAAAAATTTTCCTAGGGGATCACTAGGGCTAAAAGTGAGTGGTGCCACTCCCATTCCCACCCCTTGATTCTGGATCCATGAATCTTGGCTATGGGAGAAACAGCACCATAGAGTGGATGCTGATTTAGAACATACACAGCCTCCTGGAGAACACTGCCCCAGCCCTGCAAGGTATTGCCACCTAGTTGGTGCAGTAATTGAGTCTTCAAAAGGCCATTCCACCATTCTATCAATCCAGTTACTTCAGGATGATAGGGAACATGGTAAGACCAGTGAATTCCATGAGCACATCATTTGCTGTTAAGTGGGTGCCTTGATCAGAAGCAATGCTGTGTGAAATACCATGGCAGAGGATAAGACATTTGGTAAGTCCACAGGATGGTATTTTTGACAGAAACATTGTGTGCAGAGAAGGCAAACTCATATTTGGAGTATGTGTCTATTCCAGTTAGAATTGCTGCCCCTTCCATGATGGAAGTGGTCCAATGTATTCAAACTGCCACCAGGTAGCAGGCTGATCAACTTGGTGAATGGCGATATATCGGGGGCTGAGTGTGGGTCTCTGCTGCTGGCAGACTGGGCACTCACCACTGGCTGTAGCCAAGTCGGCCCTGGTGAGGAGAAGTCCATGTTGCTGAGCCCTTGCATAACCTCCATCCCTACCACCATGGCCACTTTGTTCATGAGCCTATTGGGCAATGACAGGAGTGGCTGGGGAAGGAGACTGGGTGCTATCTACAGAACAGGCCATTTTATCCACTCAATTATTAAAATGTTCCTCTGCTGAAGTCATCCTCTGGTGAGCATTCATGTGTAACACAAATATTTTCATGTTTTTCCCGACCCATAGAGGTCTATCCACATACCTCTTTCCCAGAACTCTTTGTTCCTTCCAATTATGTTCCTTCCAAGTTCCTGACCATCGAGCCAAACCATTGATAACAGCCCATGAATCATATACAAATGACTTCTGGCCATTTCTTCCTCCAAGGAAAATGAACAATTTGATGCAATCCTCAAAGTTCTGCCCACTGCAAGAATTTCCCCTCACCACTGTTCTTCAAGGTCATCACTGAAAGGGGCTGCAGTGCTGCAGCTGTCCACTTTTGAGTGGTACATGCATATCATGCAGAACCATCTGTAAACCAGGCCTGAGTTTTCTCTTCCTGTCAAGTGATTGTAAGGAATTCCCCAAGAGGCCATAGCTGTCAGCTGGGAAAGAGAAGGCAATGAAAGAGGAGTTGTAACCATGGATATTTGGGCAATTCTTCATGAAACTTACTTGTGCCTTGAGGACCCACTTGAGCCCTGTCTTGTATATACCATGTCCACTTTATGATGGAAAGTTCTGTGCACTCCCAAAGTTATGGTTTGGTGGGTCAGACACTACCCAGCCCATGATAGGAAACTCAGGCCTCATGGTAACTTGGTGGCCCATAGTTAAGGATTTAGTCTCTACTAAAGCCCACTAGCAAGTCAAAAGCCATTTCTCAAGAGGAGAGTAGTTATCTACAGAGGATGACTGGGCTTTGCTGCAAAATCTTAAGGGTTGTGTTGTGATTCTCCTATAGCGGCCTGCGAAAGGCTCAAGATAGCACCTCTATTTGCCACTGACACTTCCAGCACAATTGGATCTGCTGGACCATATGGCCCAAGTGGCAAAGCAGCTTTCACAGCAGCATGGATTGGTCACAGAGACCCCCTTGTTCCGGTCCCCACTCAAAACTAGCAGCTTTTCTGGTCACTCCGTAAATGGGCTGGAGTAGCACACCCAAATGAAGAATACATTGTCTCCAAAATCCAAAGAGGCCAACTAAGGATTGTGACTCTTTTTGCATTTAGGAAGGGCCAAATACAACAGTTATCCTTTGAAGGGCTATCTCTACATACCCGACACCTCCTGACACCAAGAAATTTCACAGAGGTGGAAGGCTCTTTATTTTTGTTGGATTTATCTCCCATCCTCTCTCATGCAAATGTCTTACCAATAAGTCTACAATAGTTGCTACTTCTTGCTCACTAGGTCCAATCAGTATGATATCATCAATATAATGGACCAGTGTGATGTCTTGTGGGAGGGAGAGACAATCAAGGTTCCTGTGGACAATACTGTGACAAAGGGCTGGAGAGTTGATATACCCCTGAGGTAGGACAGTGAAGGTACACTGCTGACCTTGCCAGCTGAAAGCAAACTGTTTCATGTGGTCCTTTGAGAAAAAAAACAACTGTGTTTGTGGCAATTGAGAAGAAAGCATTTGCCAGATCAATAACTGCATACCAGGTATCAGTAGATTTACTGAGTTGCTCAAGCAATGATGCCACATCTGGACCAAGAGCTGCCACCTAGTCACCACCTAGTTGGAGTCACCACCTAGTTGGAGTCACCACCTAGTTAAGTTTACTACCATCCACTGTAACCTCCAAGATCCTGTATTGCTTCTGATTTACTAATTTGTTAGGTCAGGGCCATTCTAGTGGATCCCACTTGGCCTTTCTTACAATAATGCCCTTCACTCCACAAGTCAGGGATCCAATATGGGGATTCTGTCAGTTACTGAGTATGTATATTCCAATTATGCAGTCTGGAACTGGGGAAATAACCACAGAATGGGTCTGGGGAACAACTGGACCCACTGAATCCAAGTGAGATGCATCTGAGCTAAAACTCCACCATCACCCAACCTCCATAAGGCCCTACTCTGACTGGTGGACCACAGTGACATTTTGGGTCTTCTGGAATTACTGTCACTTCTGAGGCAGTGTCTAATAATTCCCCAAATTTTTGATCATTTCCTTTTTCCCAATACACAGTTACCCTGTTAAAAGGCCTTAGGTCTCTTTGGGGAAAGCTGGGAGAAAGATTAACAGTACAAATTTTTGGCAGTGTAACAGGATCTTTTCCCAAGAGGACCTGGCCTTCCCCTCATTCAAGGGGCTCTGGGTCTGTAAAATGTCTCAAGTCTGGAAATTGATTAAGAAGCCATGACTTTCTGTTTCTGTAATTCAACAGTTAAGTTGAACAGTTAAGGTTTTGTTCACTCAACCTAGAACTCTTCTGCTTATACATATCAAGTAGGAATTTAGTAGACTGCCCATTTACTTTACTTCTAGGTACTCCATGATCTATTATCCAACACCATAGCTCTATGTGACTCAGACTCTTTTGATTGTAGCTTTGAGTCTGCATTTCATTGTGGTAGCCACGCCCACCTTGTCTTTGGCAACTAAGTGCTGCTACTTGGCTTCTGTGAGCCCAGGATCCCATCATCCCCATAGTGTTTAAGGAATCTACTTCCCTGACAGCAAAAACAGAGCTCATCAGGAAAAATGAAGGTAGTCTCACAAATTTATTCCTCAAAGTTCTGGCGAAAGGTGTGTACTTTGGATACTCTGGGGGTGGGGGGGGGGCAGGTCTTAAATGGTAAATCCATTCTAGCATTCCAATCTCTCTAATCCTTTGGATACCCTCAACTACAGTATACCAGGGTAAATCGGGCATCTCAAACTCAGACATTATAGGCCATCTTCTGGTCCATGTTTCAGCCAGTCACCTAAACAAACTGTTAAGGCCCTTTCTAACCCCTAATGCTACAACAGAATCTTGTTTAGTGGGCCCATATCAATAAATTCAGCCTGATCCAACGTTATATTCTTTCCACCATTATTCCATACCCTTAATATCCTTTCCCACACATATTCCCCTGATTTCTATCTATATAAATTGGAAAACTCATGCAGTTCTTTTAGAGTATAGCATACTTCCTCATTGGTCACACTTTGTACTTCACCTTTGGGGGCTTGTTGTGACTTAGTCTAGTTAGAGATCTGGAAAAGGAGAAGAGTGGTGGGGGTGGGTAAGGGAAAGCATTAGAAATGTCTGGCAAGCCAATTACCTCAGAACATTCCTTTGTCTGTCTAGACAGACAGGTTTAATTGCTTCAGGTGAGGGTTAGATGGCAGACTCCTCAGGGCAGAGTGGAGATTGGGTGATGGATTTCTCAGGGCAGGGAGGAGGCCAAGACTCCTTGGGGCAGGATAGAGGTTGAGTGATACAGGATTGATATTGGGTGGTTTCCTCCTCAGGATGGGGAGGAGGTCAGCATTCCTTGGGGTAGGCTGAGGTTGGGTGGTGCAAAGTTGACATTGGGTCATGTCCTCAGGTCAGACCATTAAAAGTTTATCTTGTAAAGTCTCAGCAGAATTTAGGGTTTCAATGTCTCTACTGTCATCCCATCATTGCAGCCCCTGTCCTCAAGCAGTCACAGTCCATTGTTTTATTAATGCAAGTAAACCCATCATTTTAGCACCACAACAAGCATTAAGAGCTAGAGAGAACCCAGAGAACATTTAATGGGAAAGAACGGCACACTTTGAGATAAAGTCTCTCCCGTGTGATGGGTATGCCAACAGGTAAGGAGTCATGAGGATAGAACTAGGGGGATGACCGTGCATATAAAATAAGGGACACATGTAAGAAATACTAAAGACTGTGGCAATCATTGTAGTCAAATTTGTGAATAATAAACGATGACACTAAGATTTAAGAAACACCTCCTTCCTTAATAAAATCTCTTACTTCCAAAGCTGCCACCAGGAGATCCTCTTGGGGAAAGAGCACCACGTTGTTCCTAAGAACCACCTTACCTCAGGTCTCTTGCTGATTCCTGCCACCATTACCACAATGACCTCAGGAGAGGTGGTACTTGCCCTGGATACTTTGCCCAAAGCCCTGAAAAACAATGCTTCTCTTAAAGCAGACCACCCCTAGGGAGCATTTTAGGTTCTCCATTTTTATCCCCAGAGTACAGCTGAGAGAAAGCTAACACATCTAGAAAGGTTTTACTAAAGGGTAGGGGATTAATCCCAGAAGATATCCTGAATCAGAAACAAGATACAGGTTAGTTTTCTATAGTCCATGAAGCCCAGGAATAATCAGTACTTCCCATGTCTCAGTCTCTTTCCAGATGGTAGATACCATCTTTAATGTTCAGTGCCCTGGCACCCCTCCTAGACTCTGCAAAGTTCAGACTGAGAAAGCAAGCAAACAAGTACAGGCAGGTGCTCTCTCCCACAGCCTCAGTTTGGAATCTCAAAACCTGTCTTTTATTCAACCGACTGATAAAGGACTCGACCTTGTCCTTTACCCTTGTTATCTCCAGCAATGCACAATGCATTCACCCCAACAAACAGCAAATACACACCCAGAGACACATACCAAACGAATGTGCATGCATCTATAGAAAGCAGACATTGACAACAACAAAAAAGGTTACAAAATGAGCTGATTAATGAAAGTTTAAGAAAAATAGTCCAAGGGAGATGAGTTCAATCTTGGAAACATTAGATTTGAGGTGCCAAAAATATATCCCAATAAAGATCCATACCAGGTAGTGAAATGTTCATCTGGAGCATATAAGGGAGATTGGC
>JAQZBX010049110.1:0-20006 GCA_029593785.1 Cabassous unicinctus | reverse complement strand
ACACTCTGAGATAAACAGTGGGTTAAGGAGGAAAACTCAAAAGAAGTCAGTAACTATCTTGAAACTAATGAAAACAACAACACAACATATCAAAACCTATGGGATGCAGCAAAAGCAGTCACGACAGGGAAGTTCATAGCCATAATTACATAAATTAAAAAAGAAGAAAAAGCTAAAATTGAAGACCTAACTGCACACTTGGAGGAATTGGTAAAACAACAACAAACTAAAATTAAAGGAAGTAGAAAGAAGGAAATAACAAAGATTAGAGCAGAACTAAATGAAATAGAGAATAAGAAAGCACTAGAAAAAATAAACAAAACCAAAAACTGGATCTTCGAGAATATCAATAAAATTGACAAACCCTTAGCCAGACTAACAAAGAAAAAGAGAGAACACATGCAATTACACAAAATAAGGATTTACAAGGGGATATCATTACTGACCCCACAGAAATAAAGAGCATCATAAAGGGATACTTTGAAAAATTATATGCCAACAAGACTGATAATTTAGAGGAAATGGACAAGTTTCTAGAAACTCACAAACAGCCTACATTAATGAAAGAAGAAATTGATGAAATCAACCATCCAATTACAAGTAAAGAGATAGACACAGTCATCAAAAATCTCCCAACTAAGAAGAGCCCAGGACCAGATGGCTTCACAGCTGAATTCTACCAAACATTCTGGAAAAAGCTAACAGCAATCCTGCTTAAGCTCTTCCAAAAAATAGAAGTGGAAGGAATATTGCCTAACTAATTCTATGATGCCAACAATACCCTAATAACAAAACCAAACAAAGATACCACAAGAATGGAAAATTACAGACCGATTTCTCTAATGAACCTAGATGCTAAAATCCTGAACAAACTACTTGCTAATCACATTCAACAACATATTAAAGGATTATACAACATGTCCAAGTGGATTTCATCCAGGGTATGCAAGGATGGTTCAATATAAGAAAATCAATCAATGTAATACACCAAAAAACAGATTAAAAGAAAAAAATCACATGATCATCTCTATAGGTGCAGAAAAAGCATCTGACAAAATACAGCACACTTTCCTGATAAAAACACTGCAAAAGTTAGGAATAGAAGGACACTTTCTGAATATGATAAAGGGTATATATGAAAAAACCAAAGGTAACAACATCCTCAAAGGTAAAATCCTAAAAGCATTTAGGATAGGGAACAAGAAAAGGATGCCCACAATCACCACTCCTATTTAACATTGTCTTAGAAGTACTTGCTGGACAACTGAGGCAAGAAAAGTTATAGAAGGCATCCAGATTGGAAAAGTAGAAGTAAAAATTTCATTATTTGCAGACGACATGATCTTATATATAGAAAGCCTTGAGAAATCTACAACAAATTTTCTAGAACTTATAAAGGAGTTCAGTACCATCATAGGCTATAAATTCAATACACAAAATCAGTAGCATTTCTGTACACCAATAATGAGCAATCTGAGGAGGAAATCAATAAAAAAATACCATTTACAATAGGAACTAAACGAATCAAATAATAGGAATAAATTTAACTAATGATGTAAAGGATTTATAAACATAAAACTAAACAACACTGTTAAAGGAAATCAAAGAAGACTTAAATAAATGGAAGAATATTCCCTGCTCATGGATAGGACATGGATAGGACATCATCAAGATGTCTATCCTACCCAAACTAATCTACAGATTTAATGCAATCCCAATAAAAATCAACACTGTATTTTTAAGGAACTTGAAAAACTAACTACAAAATATATTTGGAAAGGTAAGAGGCCCCAAAACACCAAAGACATATTGAAAAAGTAAAATGAAGTTGGAGGATCACATTACCAGACTTTAAAACATACTACAAAGCTACAGTGTTCAAAACTGCATGGTATTGACACAAGGATAGGCATACTGACCAATGGAACTGAATTGAGAGTTCTGATGTAGATCCTCACATACAAAGTCATCTGATATTCAACAAGGCCACCAATCCCACTCAGTTGGGAGACAATGGCCTCTTTAACAAGTGGTGCTTGGAGAACTGGATTTCCATATCCAAAAGAATGAGGGAAGAATACCATCTAACACCTTATACAATAATCAACTCAAGATGGATCGAAGATCTAAATGTTAAGAGCCAAAACCATAAAGAACTTGGAAAATAATGTAGGGAAGAATCTATAGGACCTTGTAATAGGAAATGGTTTCATAAACTTCACACCCTAAGCACGAGCAGAAAGAGAAAAATAGATAAATGGGATCTCATAAAAATTAAAAACTTCTGCACCTCAAAGGATGTTATTAAGAAAATAAAAAGGCAGCCTACCCAATGGGAGAAAATATTTGGCAACCATATATCTGATAGGAGACTAATATCCTGCATATATAAAAAAATCCTACACCTCAAAAGTAAAAAGACAAACAATCCGTTTAAGAAATGTGCAAGTGACCTGAAAAGACACATCTCCAAGGAAGGAATACACATGGCTAAAAAGCACATGGAAAAATGCTTGACATCGCTAGCTGTTAGGGATATGCAAATCAATACTACAGTGAGATACCATCTTACACCCATCAGAATGGCAGCTATTAAAAAACAGCAGAATATAAGTGCTGGAGAGGATGTTTTGGAATAGGTACCCACATCCACTGCTGATGGGATTGTGGAATGGTCCAGCCACTGTGGAGGACAGTTTGGCGGTTCCTCAGAAAACTAATAATAGATCTTCCATATGATCCAGTGATTCCACTGCTGGGTATATACCCAGAAGAATTGAAAGCAAAGACACAAACAGATATATGCACATGAACGTTCTTAGTGGCATTGTTCACAATTGCCAAAAGTTGGAATCAGCTCCGGTGTCCATCAACAGATGAATGGATAAACAAAATGTGGTACATACATACAATGGAATATTACTCAGCTGTAAGAAAGAATAAAGTGCTAACACATGGAATAACATGGATGAATCGTGAAGACCTTATGTTGAGTGAACCAAGCCAGGCATTGTAGGATGAACAGTATATGACCTCACTGATTTGAATAGAAAAAAGTGAGCAGTCTCTGAGAACCATTGTCTGAAAGATAGGTTAACAAGAGAGAGAAAGATAAAAGTAGGTTTTGAGCCATCACCCATATGGACATAATCTATGGTAACATGATAGAGTATAGTTGCATATTGAAAGATAGGAGAGGTGGGCAGTGATATTACTGGGTATGGTGGTGCAGGGTTGAAAGGTGGATAGATTAGGAAGGGCAGGTTAGAATACCCAGTGCATATAAATATGAATCTTGTCATCCAATGAGTCAAGACAAAGGAGTGTCATGTGCCGAATGGGAATGGGAATGAAGGAACAGAAAAGATCAAACAGGGGGGTATTTAGTGGTCATGGGTAATGTTTTTCAATACTTTACAGTAATGGACAGAGGACATGGTAAAACCATCAAAAACTATTAAACTATACAGTCTAAATTGTAAACTATACTGTAAACCATTGACAATATTTAGTAGTTATGTTTCACTATCTGTATAACAGTTATAACAATGCTACCATCCATAAACACACACACACACGCACACACACACAAAAAAAAGGTTTTAATATGGGGTGAGGAAAGGGGAAGGAGTTTGGGTATATCGGAAACTCTAGAATTCTGTGTGTGACTTTGCTGTGACCTAAAATTTCTTTCAAAATTAAATGAAAATGTGGGAGACACTGGGGAATGAGAGGGGGAATGTGTCTCAATACAGACTGTACACCCGATAATGCAGTGTTAAAAGGAAAATAATAATAATAATAATAATAATTTTTAAAAAGTTTTTTTGCTTTTTTCCCATTTTTTGAGTGTCCCAATCCATTAATTATATTTTATTTTTAGTTTTTTTTTCTGAGTTTCCATGTATTTTAACTCTTTCATTTAAGCTTATCATTATTATTTCATTTTCCTATTAATTGTATTTGGTTATTATATGGACTTCATGTTCAAGGAGGTTTAGATCACAGAAGGGTTACAATGGGGCCTGCATAGGATCATTGATGAGGGGGTGTCTGGGATGGGGGATTCATGGGAGGATGTTCATCTGAATATACATGTAAGATATATAAAATTGTTCAAATGATCGGGGGATGGGGTTTGGTCACGGTGGGTAGACAATCACTCATTAAGTGAGGTAATACTGAATTCCCAGCCTGTAGAGTTCTGCCACATTCTCCAAGGTAGAAAAACCAGTCCCTCGAGTGCAGAGGCAGTGTCTGGCAAAGGAGGTGAGTCCACTGATAGGTTCTTGTTATTGATGACTAGACTTACGAGTCTTTGCTCTTTAATTAAAACTTAGCCTACTGTTATGGGGTGCCTAAGATTTGCTACCTGATAGCCTCCTTGTTGCTCAAATGTGGTGTCTCTCTAAGCCAAACTCAGTATATGAATGCATTACCTTCCCCCCAGCATGGGACATGACTCCCAGGGATGAGTCTCCCTGGCAACGAGGGATTAATAGCAAGTGCCAACTGGCAATATGACTGGAAAAAGATCTTGAATAAAAGGGGAAAAAGGTAAAGACAGATGAGTTCATGTGGCTAAGAGACTTCAAAGTGAGTGAGTTGGGAGGTCAGCCCAGAGGTAACGCTTACACACAACTCAGTAGGATCTCATAGATCACAAAAGTGGATGTCACTCCACACAAAGGGGCTCCTGAGGTCTCTGGAAACACCCAGGTCTTATGTAAGGGAGAATAGCTCCAGAGATTGATGCCTTATCAGTGGGCTCTACTTTGGAATCTGTGCTCTTGAGAGTGACAGATTTGGACTCAAATAAGTCCTCCCTGCACATGGTCCATCAGTCCCTTCTATTCAAATGTATATGTGATGCTGGAGTTTGTAGGTGTACTTTCAGAGACTGGAGCCTCTGGCCTGCCCATGTTCCAGCTGTGCCTGGAATCTTGGTGGAGCTGCCACTCCTACTCTACAACTCAATGGACACACCCAAGTCACCTGGTGAGGAGACGATGATGGACAACGGCCATCCCAGGGAATGGAGAGAACCTGCAGCTGCAGGCAGGATATTCCCATCCACCATATCCATGGGATATAAGCCCACTCTCATTTGGAGGGGGAGTGGACACCACCATCAAAGACTCCTCAGGATTCGGAGAAGAGCTATGGACTAGAGTGGACTTAATGGTATTCTGTTATAGACATATTGTGAATCTAGCAAAGGAAGAAATTATAGCAGTAAGGTTGAGCCAGTGGCCACTAGACGCTTTTGGGGCAGGGAAGGGAAAAGCAGCTGTAATACAGAGGCTTTCTCAGGACTTTGGATTTATCCTGAGTGACATTACAAAGACAGATATAGGCCATTTTACATCAGCATATACCATGCAGAACTATGTGGGAGAGAGTGTGGTCTATAATGTGAACTATGTTCCATGCTTATTGGCAAAGCCCCAGGATGTGTATAGCCATTGCAGGTGATGTGCCATACTAATGAAAGAAGTTTCTGTGGGATATTATGGGAGGTGTGGCAGGTAGGGAACATGGGAATCCCTGTAATTTTTGTGTAACATTTATGTAATCCAAGCATCTTTTAAAATATGTAAAAAATATACATAACTCTTATATAAGCAAAAAAGGAAAGGGGTATTTTAGGTTGTATATATGTTACTAGAGTAGAAATTTAAAAAGAACATAGGTCTGTACAATATAAACAGTGAACTGTAAAGTAAACTATGAACTCTAAAAATAATCCATATGCATAAGTCTGGACAAAGGAATAAATTTTAGATCTGTTGTGAAACTGAAAGAATACAGCAGTATACTAATTTTTAAAAAAGTATATATTAATAGCAAGAAAGAAAATAGTGTTTGTTCCACCATAGTGGAAAAGACCAAGAATAGGAAAATGCCTATTCTGTGTCAATAGAGATCATCATGTAATTTTTCTCCTTTGTTCTGTTAATGTGGCATATTACATTAATTGATTTTCTTATTTTGAATGACCCTTGCATACCTAAGATAAAACCCTCTTGATCATGTTGTATAATATGTTTGATGTGTTGCTGGATTTGATTTGCAAGGATTTTCTGGATGATTTTTCCATCTAAGTTATTTAGAGATATTGGTATGTAATTTTCATGTCTTGTAATATCTTTATGTGGCTTTGGTATAAAGATAATGTTGGGATCATATAATGAATTAGATAATTTTCCCTTTTTGATTTTTTGGAAGAATTTGAGCAGGGTTGGTATCAATTCTTTATGGAATGATTAGTAGAATTCACCTGTGAACTTATCTGACCCTGGGCTTTTCTTGGTTGGGAGATTTTTTTAAACCACAGATTCAGACTTATTATGTGTGATTGATCTCTTGAGTTTTTCTATTTATTCTTTTGTCAGTGTAGGCTACACATTTGATTCTAGAAATTTTTCCATTTCATCTATCTTGACCAACTTATTAGTATATAATTTTTCAGAGTATCCTCGTATGATAGTCTTTACCTCAGTGGGATCTGTGGTCATGTCTCATTTCATTTATTTGCATCTTCTTGCTTTTTTCCTTTGTTAGTCCAGCTAATGTTTTGTCAATTTGATAAATTTTCACAAAAAATAGTTTTAGTTTTGAAAATTCTATTGTGCTTTTATTCTCAATTTCATTTAATTCTGGTTTAATCTTTATTATTTCTATTCTTCTGCTTTGGGATTAGTTTGATGTTCTTTACCTAGTGTTTCCTGATGTGCAGTTAAGTTTTTTATTTTAGCTCTTTTTTTTTAATGTGCATAATTAAGACCATAAACTTACCATTCTTCACTGGCCTTTGCTACATCCTATAAGTTTTTCTCTGCTGTGTTCTCATTTTCATATTTTTAAGGAAATTTACTGATTTCTCTTGCAATTTCCTCCTTGACCCACTGATTATTTAAAAGTGTGTTTTTCTGGGATATTGGAATTGTCCTACATGACATTGCAATGACATATTCTGGTCATTATGCATTTTGTCATAACCTATAAAATTGCGTTATGACAGAGTCAGAACAGAGTGTAATCTATAATCTAAACTATGGCCCACAATTAGTAGCAAAATTTGAATATGTGTTCATCAATTGTAACAACTGTACCACACTAATGAAAGATGATCATGTGGGAAAGTGTGGGTGGGGAGTGGGCTATATGGGAATCCACCCCCTTTTTTTTACCGGGAGGTCCCAGGAATCAAACCAGTGTCCCCAACCATTTGAGCCACAACTGCCCCCCCCCTCTTATATTTTTAATGTAACATTTACGTAATCTAAAGCTTCTTTAAAAATAAAAAAATTAAGGCATATGATCCATGAAGAAAAAGAGTGTGATATTTTAACATCCATATCTTTGTGAATTTTCATTCCCCATTATTGTCTTTCAGCTTCATTTGGTTTAAGTCAGAGAAAGTACTTCATATAATGTCAATCTTTCTAAATTTGTTGAGATGTTTTATGAACTAACAGGTGGTCTATCCTGGAGAACAATTAATGAATACTCAAGAATAATGCATAATTAGGTGCTATATTCTGTATATTCAAAGACTAAATATCATTATATTTCAATTCTACCTAAATAAATTAACAGATTCAATGAAATCCCAATAAAAATCCCACAGCATATTTTACAGAAATACAAAAGTCAACTATCAAATTTATCTGAAAATCTAAGGAGCCATGAGTTGCTAAAAACAGCTTGAAAAAGAAAAACAAAGTTGGAGGACTATACTACTTGACTTTAAAGTATACTACAAAGCTACAGGGGTCAAAATTTCATGGTATTGACAAAAAGATAGATATATTGTACAATGGAATTGAATTGAGAGTTCAGAAATAGACCCGCACATCTACAGACAACTGATATCTGATAAGTCTTTCAGGTTCACTCAAGTGTGGCAGAATAGTCACTTCAACAAATGGTGCTGAGGGAACTGGATATCCATACCCAAAAGAATGAAAGAGGAACCCTATCTCATGCCCTATACAAAAAGTAACTAAAGATGGATCAAAGGCATAAATATAAGATTCAAGACAATAAAGCCCCTAGAAAATAATGTAGGGAACCATCAACAAGATCTTGTGGTAGGCAATGGCTTCATAAACTGTACATCCTAAGTGCTATCAATGAAAAATAAATAAATAAATAGGACCTCAAAAAATTAAACCCTTTCATGCCTCAAAAGAGTTTGTCAAGAAAATGAAAAGGCAGACTACTCAATAGGAGATATTTGGAAATCACATATTTGTTAAGTGTTTAATATCCAGCATATATAAATAAATCCTACAATGCAATTGTAAAAAGGCAAATCACCCATTTAAACAATGGGAAAGAGACATGAAAAGATATTTTTCCAATAGGAATTACAAATGAAAAAAAACAAATAATAGATGCTCAACATCACTAGCTATTTTAGAAATGCAAATCAAAATTTTAATTAGATATCATTTCACACCTACTAGACTGGCTGTTATTAGAAAAAAAACAGAAAGCTACAAGTTTCAGAGAGGATGTGGAGAAATAATAAGATTCATCCACTGCAAGTAGGAATGTAGAATGGTGCAGCTGCTGTGGAGAATGTTTTGGCAAATCCTCAGGAATTTAAGTACAAAATGCCATTTTATGCTACTATTTATATACCTAGAAGAATTGAAAGCCAGAACATGAACACATATGTGCAAATATATGATTTATGGCCATAGCAGAATTTTTCTCAGTTGCCGAAAGATGGAAGCAACTCAGGTTTTCTTTAACAGATGAATGAATAAACAAAATGTGGCTTTACACACGGTGGAACATGGTTTACCTGTAAGAAGGAATCAAGTATTGATATATGTGACAACATGGATGAATCTTGAGGACCATATGTTGAGTGAAATAAGTCAGACACAAAAGGACAAATACTGCATGATTTCAATGATATGATCTAAGGATAATAAGCAGATTCATGCAGGCAAAGTCCGGAACATAGGTTACTAAGAGATAGAAGGGAGAGTACAGATTTGTGAGCTGATGCTTAATTGGTGCATAATTTATAATTAGATTGATTGTAATGATTTGGAAATGTGTGTGAGTGTGGATGTGGTAGAAAGGTAAAGTTTTGGGCCATCCATGATGGTAGGAAGAAAAACTAGGTGATAAAAATGGGTGACAGTATAACTCAGGGAACTCTGGGGTAGCCAAGGTTTGTGGCAAAGAATACAAATATAAGAATTCACTTTAATGGACTGTAACATAATTATGTCACTAATACAGGTTGGTGGTAGTGGGGATGATATATAGTGGAAAATTGTCTATAAAGCATACTTCTATGAGATATGAATGTATTCATGTTGACATAGGTATGTTTTCTCAATAGGTAAAGACCTACACAGTAGGTAATAAAAATATTAAACTTGCACCTTAGGGATGCCTGCTACTTTCTCAAATAAAATGACAAAAATTCTCTAGAATACCTAAGCCATTCCTAATGAAGAAAACAGGCCAGTATCTCAAGTCCTCAATCTTAAGGCTCATACTTATAAACTGAATTCTTGTAAAAATTAAATTTACCTTAATTATAACTAAAGCCTAAGAGTTAACCTCCTGAAAATTTCCTTCTTACTCAAATGTGGCCTCTCTCTAAGCCTAACTTAACAAATAAACTCACTAGCTTCCCCCCTGGCATGACCCTCAGGATGAGCCTTCCTTTCACTTAGGGATTGTTACCAAAGGCTAATCAGTGATGCATTTGAAAAAATGCTTTGACTAAAAGGGGGAAATATCAAATCAAAAAGTGTTTTTATGACTAAGGGATTTCAAAGTGTGTCATGAGTTATGCTTATGCAGGTCTCAGGCAGATTTCACAAACTCACAGTAAACAAACCTCAAACAAATGTTCTCCTGATGACTTTAGGGAATTTTGGATACCAGACGCAAGGTACAGAGCCTCATGAAAGCAACACCCTCTCAGTAGGCCTTATTTAGGAATATATGATAATTTATTTCCCCAATGTAATATAGTTATACTCATTTATAATTCTCCTACTTGTGGTTCTTCTACTCCTTTTATTTGAACCTAAAATTTGTAATATACTCATTGCATATAACCTCAGAACTTAAATCTTCAGGTTGTTCATATGCTGTTTGAGCCCTGAATCCCAGCCAAATGAAGGTCAACTCCTCTCCAGTTCCTTGGGCTTGCTCTGGGCAACCAACAAAATGATGAGGATAGACAAGTCCCATTCAAAAATAAAGAGTATCTACAACTGTAAGCAAAACAGTTCCTTCCATCTGTTCCATACTATCTAAGTCTTCACTCAGCCTGAAGCAGTCAGCACAGGCATCATACCAAAGCCTCAAGATTGAGGAATGAACAAACATAGGGAAAGGGTAATCAAAGACAAAGTGGTTTATTTTTATTGTCTTTATTATCTTCTGTTAATGGAAGAAATTGAAACATTGATGTAAAGTTCATGGTTGCCATTGGTACAGAAAGGAGGAGGAGGGATGAATAGGTAGAACACAGTGAATTTTTAGGGCAGAGAAATTGTTCTCTATAATATGACAGTGACTGATAGATGATATTATACATTTGTCAAAGCCTATAAAACTGTATGGTACCATGTGTAAACCATATTTTATAGTACCAACTTTGGTTAATAGTAATATTTCAATATTTTTTCATTAATTATAACAAATATACCACACTTACATAAAATGATAATAATAGGCGAAACTATCTATGTAGGTGGGGTGGTTATATGGGAAATTCATATACTTTTGTTGTAATTTTTCTATAAATCCAAAACTTCTCTAAAAATAAAGTTTATTATTACAAAAAAAGAAATTAATTTAATATCTCTAATATAGAAAATAAACTTCATGTAAATTAAAAAATGTATTAATTGAAAAAGTGGGTTTAATATATAAATAGGTGATATATCAAGAGAAAATGAGGTTCGCATAAGAAAATGATCTCTCTCTACATATATCAAATTTATTTTAATAAAAGTAAAATTTATTAAAACATTATGAAACAGAACATCAGTAATGTAGCCAAGTGTGCACTAATATAATTTTGGTAAAAAATGATAAAACTTTCATATTTATTAATCATGTATGATGAACTTTAATAACCTTCATACCTTATGAAATAACATTTTTACATATGGGAACATTTCCTGAGCAAATAAGTGTAGTTATAAGTTACATCTTTTGTATAAATATATTATTCATAATATCCATTATAAGAACTATTTAGAATTTTGAGCACATGAAAAAAGAGGCCTACATATTATCTCGAGATAAAATGCACGTACTCAAATAGTAGATATGAATACTAGACAGTTACAGATTTTAAACACACATGTTATAAAGAAAGCACAATTATACCGCCTATTGGTGATAACAAATTCCAAACATATTTTATGTTTGGAAAAATACATATTTTATATTTTATACAAACATATTTTATGTTGGTTTCTTTGTTATAAATGCTCTTCATTTCTGTTTATCTGTGAATATTCTAAATTTTCCCTCATTTTTGAAAGACAATATTACCAGATATAAGATTTTTGGCTAGAAGTTTTTCTCTTGCAGTATTTTAAATATATCATAACACTTCGTTCTTGCCTCCAAGGTTTCTGATGAGAAATTGGCATTTAATCTTATTGGGTATCCCTTATATGCATTTCTTCTCTCTTGTTGCTCTCAGAATTCTCTTTGTCTTTGGCAGTTGATATTCTGATTAGTATGTGTCTTGGAGCGTGTCTATTCAGATTTATTCAGATGGGTGTAATTTGTGCTTCTTCGACATGGATATTTACATCCTTCAATTGGGCTAAGAAATTTTCTACAATTATTTCTTCAAATATTCCTTCTGCCCTTCTCCCTTCTCTTTTCCTTCTGAGACACACATGACATATATGTTTGCCTACACTTGTTGTCATTTATTTCCCTGAGACCTTGTTCATTTTTTTCCATTCTTTTTTTCACCTGTTATTTCGTATGTTTGCTTTTAGAGGCCATGTCTTCCAGGTCACCAATCTTTTCTTCCACTTACTCAAATCTGCTTTTATATAACTCAAGTATATTTTAATTTCCTTTATTGTGCCTTTCATTCATGTAAGATCTGCTATTTGTCTACACATGTTTTTAAATTTTTCTTTGTGTTCATCCAATGTCTTTTTAATATCCTTAATTTATATAGTGATCTCATTGACTTTATTAAGGAGATTTGTGCAAACATCTATGATTAGTTGTCTCAACTCCTTTATGTCATCTGGAGGCTTATCTTATTTCTTTAACTGGGTCATATCGTTCTATTTCTTGGTATGGATTGTGATTTTTTTGTTGGTTTTCTAGGCATCTCTATCAATTCTGGGCTCAATTTCTCTCTTTATTTTATGACTTTCTTGCCCTTTTCCCGTTGTTATTTGTGGACTGAGGAGGTAGTTGGTGCTGTATTCTTTGGAACCTCAAATTGCCAGCATTGCCATTGGGACCAATGAAATTTCGACCAACTTTCTCCTTTGCTCGAGGTAGCAACAGAGCCACAACCATGTATAATAATCCAGTTCATGCAGGACAAGACTATCTGTACTTGCCCAGAGAGACTAGTGAAGCTTCATGCCCTGTACTCCCCTGCCTGGAGCAGGGATGGAGCTACAGGTGAGGGCAGCAATCTATGCCATGCAGGTCCAAAATGAACATAACTGCCCAGGTAGATTAATGGCTATTCAGTCTGTGCTGGCCAAATGTACCTGGAGTTACCTGGACAGTCTGGTTCAGGGCCTGCCAGCTTCCTTCCTGACAGAGATGTGGCTGAAACCTAGGCTAGGGCTGCAGTCTTATCTCAGTGGAAAGAAGCTAATACCTACTGTTACTGTGATTTTCAATCCATCCTGCTTCCCCTCATTCTGAGGCAGAGTCAAATGGTGGCTACTGGCCTCTATCTGACTTGGGCAGGTTCAAAATTTAGCTGTTCTTAGGGTTATACTTTAGCCAGCTGAATTTTCTAATCAGTAGCTGAAGTCAGTGGCCAAATGTCTCTTCCTCTCATGAGTTTGGGAAATGGAGCCTCCAAATCCAGCCATAGATCAGCTCCTGAGGTGGCTTGTGCCATCAGAGTATGATGATCACCAGCCTACATGGTGTGGACTGTGGTTACCAGGAAAGGCTCATGCAGGTCCTCTCAGCATTCTCCCTGCTGGAGTGGGCCTGGGGCTTAGGCTAGATCTGCAATCTGATCTGGATAGAAAGGAGCCAGTACCTAGCAGCACTGTGATAATCAGTTAGCCTGCTTCCCCTCATGCCAGCAGTGGAGTTAAAATGGTAGTAACCAGCCTCTTTCTGATTTGGAAAGTTCAAACATTAGCTGTTCTTAGGATTATACTTTAGCCAGCTGAATTTATGAATCAGCAGCCAAAGTCAGTACTCAGGTGTCACTTCCCCCATTCCTTATAAATGGTGATTCCAATTCCAACCACAGTAAAACTCCCTAGCGGCTTGTGCCACCAGTGGTGTATGGACACTGGCATCTATGGCGTGGAGTGTTCTGCTCACAAATCTGCTCTGCAGATGTGCATTCTCCTCCTTCTATTCTTTCAAGGATGCTGCATGATGCTCTCCTGGAATACTGGAGTCCCCAAACAGGTACTTTAGATAGCTCTGGGTGATTGCTAACTGCTCTGTTGGATGAGCTGACTATTGGAGCTCCTTACTTTGCCACCATCTTGCTGGCTGTCGCTCTCTGTTTCTTTTTAAACCCTCTGTTGAGATTTTCTGTCTAATGTTGATAATTGTGGATTAAAGGCCACTATTATGATTATAGAGGCATCTATTTCTTCCCCAGAGTTTTGCCATTGTTTGCCCATGTATTTGGGGGTATCGTGGTTAGGTACATAAATTTTATGATGTTTTCTTCTTAATGAATTACCCCTTTTATTAATATATAGTGTCCTTCTTTGTCTCTTACAATAATTTTGCATTTAAAGTCTATTTTGTCTGAAAATAGTATAGCTACTCCCAATTTTTTGTTATTGTTTGTATGTAAATTATTTTACAACCTTTCTTTTACAAGTTCTTTTTTTCCTTGAGTCTAAGGTGAGCTTTTTGTAGACAGCATATTGATGGGTTATATTTCCTTATGCATTTGCCAATGTGTGTCTTTTGTTTAGAGAATTTAATCAATTAACTTTCGATGTTATTACTTTCAAGGCAGTACTTCTATTAGCATTTTTTTCTTTATGTTTATATATGTCATTTTGTTTTTTTCTCTCTCTTTATCCTTTATGTTATTCTTACTTAAAATCTCCCTTTCTACACTTTCTTCCAAACTCTTTTTGCTGTTTCTTTCCTTTCAACCTGAAGAAATCCCTTTAGTATTTCTTGAAAGACAGGACTCTCATTGACAAATTCTCTCAATTTTTGTTTATCTGTCAATATTTTGAATTCACCTTCATTTTTGAATGACAGCTTTCCTGGATACAAAGTTTTGGCTAGAAGTTTTTTGTTTTAACTTTTAGCACCCTAACTGTGTCATTACCAAAGACTTCTTACCTCCATGGTTTCAGATGAGAAAGCACTGCTTAATCTTATTAAACTTCATTTGCATGTGATGGACCTCTATTCTCTTGCTGCTTTAAGTATTTTTTTGTCCTGTGTGTTTGATAATCTGAGTAGTTTATGTCCCGGTGTAGGCCTTTTATGATTTATGCTGTTTGGGGTGTCCTGCACTTACTGGACATGTGCACACATATCCCTCAAAAAAGTCAGGAAAATTTTGTCTATTATTTCCTCAAACACTCCTTCTGCTATCTTTCCATTCTTTTCTCCCTTTGGGATGCCTATAATGTGTATGTTTTTGTGTTTCATGTTATCATTCATTTCCCTGTCTGCTGAATTTTTTCTATCTTTTTATCTATATGTTCTACTATATGTGCAATTTCAGATGTATTATCTTCTATTTCACTAATTCTTTCCTCTGCCTGTTCAAATCTGCTGTGATATGCTTGGAGCATATTTTTAACTTCTTGCATCATGACATTCATCACCATTACACCTCTTATCTTCTTATGTATACTTATGATTTTTTCTGTATGTTCCCCAAGGGTCTTAATATTCTTTATCTCTTCCTTCACTTCCTGATTTTGATTAGTGATATATTTTAGACATCATTGATTAGTTGTTCCAGGTTCTGCATCTCCTCCTGCTTTTTAATTTGTTCAATAGACTAGGTCATATATCTATCTGTTTCTTAGTATGGTTTGTGAATTTTTGCTGGTGTCTAAGTATCTGTTTATATTGATGAGCTTATCCAATTGGTTAGATTCTCTTTCTAGTCTAGGGTTTTACTTCATTATGTTTTATGTTAAGGGCCATCTTTGACACTTGGTTCCACTTATTCTATATGCTTGTAATTGTGCATGTTCCACCCTCCCCAAATATTAAATCCATAAAAAATGAAAGAAAGTAGAGAAAATTAATTTAGAAAAATGATGGAAAAGTAACCATAAAAGAGTTAGGAAGAAAATAAATGTGAAATATTGTAAAACATAAAAAGTAATAAGAATAAAAAGGTAGAAAAAAGTAATAGAAATAGGAAAAATAAGATAAAATAAAAGAATAAAAATATGCAAAAAGAAAGAAAATGAAGACTAAACAAGGAAAGGTAGAACTAAACAAAGAATAAGAGAAAACAAAATGAAAGAAAGAAAAGAAATTAAGACACCAAGGGGGAAAAAAAAGGAAGAAAAAACAATGAGAAAACTAGGAAAAGTAGGCCTCTCTCTCAGGCCACTAGCAACATCTCAGGCAGTGCTCACCAATCACCCAATGGCCCACCCTCTACTGGTATCTGGATGTAGATAATTAAGAATAAAGAAAAAAAGAAAAGAAAAAAAACCTTTAAAAAAAATCAGTCTATCTTCCCTGTTACAAGACTGCTTGTTTTGCAGCTCCACCTCTCCAGGGAGCCAGCTCTGTCCATAACAATCCCCTGGATCACTCTGTGACTTTTCTCTCTTTTGGGTCTATTGTGCACCTAACAGTTTGCAAGCTGCCTTTCCAAATCCCCCTTTACCTCAGGCTAGCTGTGTTTCTGATGGCTTGCAGTTTGCCACTCATGTTTTCCCTTTCCCTCATGTCATTTAGACATCTGGCAGTTCACAGGCTGCATCTCCTGGTTCCTTCTCAAGCAGACTGTTGACTGTCTTACAGTCCACCCACACACTGACCCAGTTGTTCTTTCTCCTAGAGTGGGTGGATGTGAATACCAGCCTGATCAGCTCACCCATCTCATCTTCCTTGGAGCCAAGTCAGTGCCACCTGATATCTTTCCTTTTCCCAGTTGGAAAATGGAAATGGATGAGATCCAGTTCACCTGCCCTATCTCCCTTTTCCTCCTATTCTTTCTCCCTCTGAGCTGGATATTCAAATATTCTTTCTGCCCCTTATTCATTGTCTTCCCCTTCTTGAACACCAATATCACATATGTTTGTGCATTTTGCACTGTCATCATTTCCCTGAGACCCTGTCCCATTATTTCCATTCTTTTATTTTGTTGTTCTCCTGTCTTTTCATGTTCAGATGTTCTATCCTTGATATCAATAATTCTGTCTTTGATCAATTCAAAATTGCTGTTATGTGCCTCTAATGTATTTTTTAAAAATTTATTTTATTTATTTATTTATTTCTCCTCACTCCCTCATTGTTTGAATTTGCTATTTCTGTTTGCTGTGTGCTGGTCTTCTTTTTAGTAGGCACCAGGAACTGGACCTGGGACCTCCGATGTGGGAGGGAGGTACCTAATCACTTGATCCACCTCCACTCCCTGCTTTGTTTTGTATCTCTTTATGTTTTCCTCGTGTCTTTTGCTGCATCATCTTGTTGCATCAGCTCACCGAGTCTGCCCATCACATCAGTTCAATGTCCGATCTCTTCTTTAGGAGGTACCAGGAACCAAAACTGGGAACTCCCATGTGGTAGGTACAAGCACAATTGCTGGAGCCACATCTGCTTCCCATTCTAAAGTATTTTTAATCTCATGTATTGTGTTTTTCCTTCCCATAATCTCTGTTAATTTTTTTTGCAGGCTTTGAAATTGTTCTTTATCTTGACCCAGTGTCTTCCTAATATACTTTATCTCTTTTGCCATATTTTCCTTAAATACTTTTAATTGATTTAGGAGATTTTTGTGATTATCATTGCCTTATATCCTGTATTTCATCAGGATATTTAGTATATACTTTTGGTTGGGCCATCTTTTCCAGTTTCCTAGTATGGCTTGTAATTTTGCTGATGTCTAGGCATCTGAATATGTTGGTGAAATTTCTCTGATGGTCAATTTCTCTCTCTTGCCTAGTGTTCTTTTTTGTCCTACAACTCTTCTTTGATTTTTTGGTTCAACATATTCTGACTCTAAAGTTGCCCTTCCTAAGTTATCAGAAAAAGCCAGGGTCTTACTAATGGCATACAAATTTTCTCCCAGCAGTTTGTGTTAAGAGAGCTCTAAATGTAGTTTTTCTCCTTGCAGTTTCCTTGCCAGCCAGGAGGTGACACACGTTGGTGAACCTCCAAGAGGTTGAGGGGTTTCTTTCAACCTCTGTTTGCCAGTGTTTCTGGTCTGGCCACAGCCAAGATTCAAAGCAGGCTCTGCCAGCCAAATTCACTGTAGTTAAACCACTCTTCTCTCTTTGCCAAACCCTCCCTTTTCCCAGGGAAGAATACATCTGTTCCCCTCTCAGTCAGCTTCAATTGACCATGGGTTTTATCATGGCTGCTCTTATTGAGAGTGGGGAATGGATTAACTTCCCTGCCAAAGCAGGGTTTTAGTAACTCCCCGTTTTTTGTTTGGGGTTCTTTTTCTCTCAGTCTCTCATCCTTCTAGGGGTTGACAGAATCCTGCTATGCTGGCAATTTGATATCTTGATTTCATGCCTTTATTTAACAACTGTATCCATAATTTTTAGAAACAACCAACCAACATCATTATACTTTGTAATTCCACAACATTCTGTTAAGGCTTCAAATACACTCAGCTAGAGCATTGCCTTTTTTGAGCAATTGATTAGCAGTATCTGTTGCAATATTTTGTGTATTTCTTTTGCCCGTTCATGCCATGGACTCTCATGATCATCATAAATAGTGTAGATGCTTTGTAAGCCTGATAAACCGGTTCATAAAAACTATTTATATTTTTTCAGGAATGGGTAGAACACTCATCAATTTACGATGGAATCATCTTGTAAATATCCACATTTATGCTTTGGTGAATTTGTTATAATAGAGTTCATGATTGGAACCTGGATTGAATGAAAACTGTTTGTCTATGATCAATCTTTAAGTGTAACCCAAGGAAAAGTAGCAAGCTCAGATGTGTCTCTCAAAAAATGGTTTTCTGCCAAAGTAAGCATTATGTTCTACCAAATTAAGCATTTGTCTTGAATTTGTGTGTTTGTGTCAAATACAAGCAATACTATCCAGTATTCACATCTGTTCCAACATTACAAACACAATTAGATCTGTTGGGTCAAATGGTCCCAAGGTAGATTTTCTAACACAGCAGCATTGACCTACTTTAGATAAGGTAGTATTAGTGATGATATAGTGCTGACATTAACATGGGGTATTCTAATAGAAGAATATGAAGAAGAAAGAAAAATACATGAACATGGGATATAGTGTCATTTATTTAGGTATTGTTTAAATTCTGTATTACTCAGCATTCTTTAGGGCAAAAGAACCACCAGGAAATACCAGTAAATAGAAGAATGCATGTTTCTCTTATGGAAATGGCTTCCTATTTTTTTTTTATTTTTAAAGAAGCTTTAGATTACTTAAATGTTACATAGAAAATATAAAGGATTCCCATATGCCCCACACACTCCCTCTCCCACACTTTCCCACATATCATCATTCTTTAGTGTGGTAAATTTGTTACAATTGATGAACCTATATTGAAACATTGCTACCAACCATGGACTACAGTTTTCATTAAAGTTTACAGTCTGTCCAGCACAATTTTGTAAGTTATGACAAAATATACAAGGGCCTGTATATCGTCACTGCAATATAATGCAGGACATATCCAATGTCATAAAAATGCCCCCGTATTACAACTATTATTCCCTCTCCCATCACTCAGAACCTCCGGCAGCCATGCCTTTACATCAATGATAAGATTTCTTCCATTGCTAGAATATAGTAAGTCTATAGTAGAATAATAATAAGTCTACTTATGCCCATTGCTCATTCCCTGAACTTGAGGATTTGGGGATGGTGATGCCAATGAAAAGGGATTTAGTTCCCATGGACAGATGGATTGAACTATTTTGTTTGCAGTTGCACTCTCTCTTCCTCGGGATGGGTATTTTCCATCATCATCTCCTTGTTAGTTGTCCTGGTTGAGTCCAATGAACAGGAGAGTCATTGCAAGTATGTTGAAATTCAAGACTAAAATGGCAAATGGAAAGACCAAAGAAATAAGTCTCTGGGACATATAAAATATAGTGCTAATTATAGGTTCAAAGAAAAGGAGCAATAAGAACATCAGTAGAAAACCTATGAATGATTCTAACTCTGTTACACTGGGGAGCATAAATTCCAAAGTAAGTCCCACTAGCATTGTGCCAAATTCTCTCTTTTTTTTTTTCCTATTGAGTGCTAAAGCAGTTAAAACCTTCCATTAGTCAGCCAAAGGAGTGCTGATTCAAAGTAACAGAAATCTATTGGATTTTATAAAGGATATTTATTTGGGGTAAAAGCTTACAGTTACAAGGCCCTAAAGAGTCCAAATCAAGGCTGTTTTCTCACGAAAGTTAGTTGCCACTTGTTGAAGCAAGGTGGTGGGCAATCTCTGCTTGGTCTTTCCTTCCTTCTTCCTCTTAAGCCTCTGTGGGCCCAGCTTCTTCTGATCTCAGCTGTAGGCTGATATAGGATTCATCTTTATGGGCTTCTGGCATAGGGCATGATTCTTTCCAGGATTTCTCTGCTGCTTAGCTGCTCAGCTGCAA
>JAQZBX010049109.1:0-20014 GCA_029593785.1 Cabassous unicinctus | reverse complement strand
AAGCACCACAGGCAGGCTTAAAACTCACGAATCTCTATGGTTCAGTCCACACCATCGATCTGTCCAGATAGATGTCCCAAGCTTCTTACTCCACACACCCACAGCACAGACACCCGTGCCGCACCCTGTCCACTCTCTGCCGTGATCTGGGAGCTGCTTGCAGTCGCCCTCCTAAGCCGACGCCATCTTTTTCATCTCTGTCTCTGTCCCTACTCCTGACAGAGGAGAAAGGTGGGAGAAGCTTCATCAATTCCTGGGGCAACATGGGTGGCTTCAGCCTCCATAACTTACAGCACCAACTATATCTTTGACTCCTACTACATAATGAGCAAAGGAGAAAAGACAAGAAAGCCCAAAACTAAAGGGATAACTTCACCCAGAATAAATGCATCTAGCAAACCAGATGCAAAAACACCAACAAAAAATTACAATCCATACCAAGAAACAGGAAGATATGGTCCAGTTAAAGGAAAAAGATAAGCCTGGAGATGACATAAGGGAGTTGAGACAACTAATCATAGATGTTCAAATAAATCTCCTTAATGAATTCAATGAGATAGCTAAGGAGATTAAGGATATTAAGAAGACAATGGAAGCATATAAGAGCAGATTTGAGAGAGCAGAAGAAAGGATCGGTGAGCTTGAAGACATGGCTTCTGAAAGTGAACATACAAAAGAACAGATGAAGAAAAAAATGGAAAAAATTGAACAGGGTCTCAGGGAAATAAATGACAGAAAGAGGTGTGCAAACATATGTGTCATGGGTGTCCCAGAAGGAGAAGAGATGGGAAAAGGGGCAGAAGGAATATTTGAAGAAATAATAATGGAAAATTTCCCAACCTTATTGAAGAACATAGATATCCATGTCCAAGAAGCACAACGTACTCCCATCTGAATAAATCTGAATAGACCAACTCTGAGACACATACTATTCAGAATGTCAAATGCCAAAAACAAAGAGAGAATTCTGAAAGCAGCAAGAGAAAAGCAATGCATAACATATAAGGGATACCCAATAAGATTAAGTGCTGATTTCTCATCAGAAAACATGAAGGCAAAAAGGCAGTGGTATGATATATTTAAGATACTGCAAGAGAAAAACTGCCAGCCAGGAATTTTATATCCAGCAAAGTTATCTTTCCAAAATGAGGGTGAATTAGAATAGTCTCAGATAAATAGAAACTGAGAGAGTTAATAACAAAAAGACTGGCTTTGCAGGAAATATGAAAGGGAGTGTTACTGCCTGAAAAGAAAAGACAGGAGAGAGAGGTTTGGAAGAGAGTCTAGAAATGACTGTGTCAGTAACAGTAACTAAAAGTGTCAAAAGAGTGGTGAAAATAAAATGACAGATAAAACCCAAAGATCAAAATGGATGAAATAAGAACTGCCTTTACAACAATAACATTGAATGTTAATGGATTAAACTCCTCAATCAAAAGACACAGACTGATGGAATGGATAAGAAAATATAAGCTATCTATATGCTGTCTGCAAGAGACTCACCTTAAACCCAAGGATACCAATAGATTGAAAGTGAAAAGTTGGAAAAAGATATTCCATGCATACAGTAACCAAAAATAAAGCTGGGGTAGCTATACTTATATCAGATGATATAGACTTTTAAAGCAAAACTATTACTAAAGACAGGGAAGGACATTACATATTAACAAAAGGGATGATTCACCAGGAAGAAATAACAATTATAAATGTATATGCACTTAACCAGGATGCCCCAAGATACATGAGGTAAACACTGGCAAAACTGAAGGGAGAAATAGACATTTCCACAATAATAGTTGGAGACTTCAATACACCACCTTCAGCATTGGATAGAACATCTGGGCAGAGGATCAATAAAGAAACAGAGGGCTTGAATAATATGATAAATAGACTAAACCTAATAAACATATACAGAACATTGTACCCCAAAACAGCAGGATATACATTCTTTTCAAGTGTTCATGGATCTTTCTCCAAGATAGACCATATGTTGGGTCACAAAGCAGATCTCAATAAATTCAACAAAATTATACAAAGCACTTTCTCTGATCATAATGGAATAAAATTGGAAATCACCAAGTGGCAGAAAAAGGGAAAATTCACATATATTTGGAGATTAAACAGCACACTCTTAAATAATCAGTGGGTCGAAGAAGAAATTTCAAGAGAAATCAATAAATATCTCAAGATGAATGACAATGAGAACACAACATATCAGAACCTATGAGATGCAACAATTGCAGTGTTGAGAGGAAAATTTATAGCTTTCAATGTTTATATTTAAAAAATCAATGACCTAACTACACAGCTGGAGGAACTAGAGAAAGAACAGCAAACTAACCCCAAAGCAAGTAGAAGGAATGAAATAACAAAGATTGGAGCAGAAATAAATGAAATTGAGAACAACAACAACAATAAAAATAGGGAGAATTAACAAAGCCAAAAATTGGTTTTTCAAGATGAACAAAATCAACAAACCCTTAGCTAGACTGACTAAGAAAAGAAGAGAGAAGATGCAAATAAATGAACTAGAAAATGAAAATGGCAACATTACTACTGACCCCACAGAAATAAGAGAGCTCATAAGAGGATACTATGAACAACTTTTTGCCAAAAAACTAGACAAAGTAAATGAAATGGAAAAATTCCTAGGAACATACAAACAACCTACACTGACCCTAGAAGAAATAGAAGACCTCAACAAACCAAACACAAGTAAAGAGATTGAAACAGTCATCAAACAGCAACCCGAAATGAAAAGCCCAGGACCAGATGGTTTCACAGGTGAGTTTTATCAAGCATTCAAAGAAGATTTAAAACCAATCTTCCTCAAGCTCTTCCAAAAAAATGAGCAAGAAGGAATGCTACCAAATTCATTCTATGAAGCCAGTATCACCCTAATACCAAAGCCAAATAAAGATATTACCAAAAAAGAAAATTACAGACTCATTTCTCTAATAAATACAGATGCAAAAATCCTCCATAAAATACTTGCTAATCGAATCCAACAACACATTAAAAGAATTATTCATAATGATCAAGTTGGTTTTATGCCAGGCATGCAAGGCTGGTTCAACACAAGAAAATCAATCAGCATAATACACCACATCAATAAATCAAAGAAGAAAAATCACATGATCTTATTGATTGACACAGAAAAGGCATTTGACAAAATATAGCATCCTTTCTTGATAAAAAATACTACAAAATATAGGAATTGAAGGAAACTTTTTCAACATGATAAAGTCCATATATGAAAAACCCACAGCTAACATTATACTCAATGTTGAAAGACTGAAAGCTTTCCCATTGAGATCAGGGACAAGACAAGGATGCCCATTGTCACCACTGTTGTTCAATATAGTGCTAGAGGTTCTAGCAAGAGCAATCAGGCAAGAAAAAGAAATAAAAGGCATCCAAATTGGAAAGGAAGAAGTAAAACTTTCACTGTTTGCAGATATATGATCCTATATCTAGAAAGTCCTGGAAAATCTACAACAAAGCTGCTAGAGCTAATAAATGATTTCAGTAGAGTGTCAGGATACAAGATCAACATGCAAAAATAAGTGGAGTTTCTATACACTTGTAATGCACAATCTGAAGAAGAAGTCAGGAAAAATATTCCATTTAGAATAGCAACTAAAAGAATCAAATATTTAGCAATAAACTTAACCAAAGATGTAAAGAACTTGTATTTAGGAAACTATAATGCATTGCTAAAAGAAATTGAAAAAGACCTAAATAATTGGAAGAACATTCCATGCTCGTGGATTGGAAGACTAAATATTATTAAGATGCCATTTTTACCCAAATTGATATACAGATTCAATGCAATCCCACCAGCATTTTTTAAACAAATGGAAAACACAATTATCACATTTATCTGGAAGGGTTAGAGGCCCTGAATAGCCAGAAACATCTTAAAAAGGGAAAGTGAAGTTGGAGGACTCTCACTTCCAGACTTGACTTAGCTACAGTGGTAAAAACAGCATGGTTTTGGCATAAAGATAGATACATAGACCAATGGAACCGAACTGATGATTCAGAAACAGACCCTCACATCTATGGCCAAGTGATTTTTGACAAGCCTGTCAAACACACCCAGCTGGAACGGAACAGTCTATTCAACAAATGGTACTGGGAGAACTGTATATACATGGCTAAAAGAAAGAAAGAAGATCCCTATCTCATACCTTATACAAAAATTAGTTAAAAATGGATCAAAGACCTAAATATAAAAGCAAGTACCATAAAGCTCCTAGAAGAAAATGCAGGGAAACATCTTCAAGACCTGGTGGTAGTTGGTGGATTCTTAAACCTTACACCAAAAGCATGAGCAATGAAAGAAAACATGGATATGTGGGACCTCCTTAAACTTAAACACTTCTGTGATTCAAAGGACTTCATCAAGAAGGTGAAAAGGCAGTCCACTCAATGGGAGAAATATTTGGAAACCATATATCCGATAAGTGTTTGATTTCCATTCTATATAAAGAGATCATACAACTCAACAATAAAAGAGCAAGCAATCCAATTAAAAAATGAGCAAAAAATTTAATAGACATTTCTCCAAAGGGGAAATACAAGTGGACAAAAAGTACATGAAAAAAATTTTCCATATCACTAGCTATTAGGGAAATGCAAATCAAAACAACAATGAGATATCATCTAACCCTGCATAGAATGTCCATTATTGAAAAATCAAGCAACAAGTGCTGTAGAGGATGTGAAGAAATAGGAACACTCCTTCACTGTTGGTGGGATTGTAAAATGGTGCAGCCTCTGTGGAAGACAGTTTGGTGGTTCCTCAAGAAGCTAAATATAGAACTGCCATATGATCCAGCAATTCCTCTACTAGGAATATAGCCAGAAGAACTAAAAACTATGATACAAACAGACATCTGCACACTGATGTTCATAGTGGCATTATTCACAATTGCCAAAAGATGGAAACAACCCAAATGTCCATCAGCCAATGAATGGATAAACAAAATGTGATATATACATATGATGGAATACTATGTTGTAGTAAGAAAAAACGAAATTGGGACACATGATAACATGGACAAATCTTGAAGATATTATACTAAGCGAAGTAAGTCAGACACAAAAGGACAAATATTGCATGGTCTCATTAATATGAACTAAATATGAGGAATAAATGCATGGAGTTAAAACCTAGAGTATAGGTTATTAGGAGATAAGAGGAGGGTTGAGAAGAACTACTGATGCTTAATGTATGTAGAAGTTTTAATTAACTTGACTATGAAAGTGTGGAAATGGATAGAGTTGATGGTAACATATAGTGAGTAGCAGCTGGTTCATAAATGGGATTGTGGCTAAAAAAGGTAGTCTGGGGAAGTAAATGTCAATTGAAAGAAAGTGAAAAATAATCTAGGGACTGAATAACATAGTGAATCCAGAGGTGGATGAGAATTGTGGTTGAGGGTACAAATGCAAGAGTGCCCTTCTGTGAGCTAGAGCAGATGTACATCACTATTGCAGGGTGGTGGGAATGTGGAGAAGCATGGGAAAACTACAATTGGTATGACCTATAGACTGTGGTTAACAGCAATACTATAGTATTCTTGCATCAATGCCAAAGATGTACTGTGTTGATAATGGAGGTGTACGGAAAAAGTTTGCCAAATGTTTGCTATGGACCATGGTTGGTGGTAATACTCTGATGATATTATCTCATAATCTGTAACAAATGTTCCACCACGGTGTGGTGTGTTGGTGAAAGGGTGTTGTATGGGAATTTTACATATGTGCATGATTGTTTTGTAAGTTCACAACCTCTGTAATAAAAAATATTTTTTAAAAATAGGGTGGGTTGGGGGAAAAATACACCAAATGTAAGATAGGGACTATAGTTAGTAGTAATATTTTAACAATGTTCTTGTATAGTCTGTGACAAATATTTTACAACAATGCAGGGTATTGGTGGAGGGGTGTTGTATGGTGCCCCTGTATGATTTTATGCATGTTTATTTTGTAAGTTCACAATCTTTACTATACACTTATTGTTTATGCATGTTCATGTATGAATGATATATTTCAATAAAATATATATTTTTTAAAAAATCAATTTTCCCTGTTTTCATTATAGAATTTTTCAGAATTGCCAAAGAGTAAAAGCCAGGTTTGCTGACTGGCAGGCAAGAATGGGCAGTGTAGTTCTGCTCTACTGCTGGCTTGCCTTGAGAGCTTGTTCTCTGCAACTGCCATCTCTCTATCCCTAAACTATCTCTTCTGATGTAATGATTTTGTATCTGAGGGGAGAAGAATGCAGAAGCCTGAACATAGCATTAAATTTCTGAATTTCTCCATCCCAAGTCCAAGGGCACTTAGTCTAATACAGGGTCAGGGTCAGCCTCTCCATTCAGTGTCCCCAGATGCACATCTGGTTTCCCTTCCCTTTTCTTCTGGACACAGTCTAGATTTCCTTTGGGAACCACTCCTCTTTGTTCTCAGTCCATGGAGTTAAGGTGGGATGACCCCACTCCACAATTCCTAAATGGGGTACTGCTCCCCTAACATGCTGATTGATTCAGAGGTGAACAAGTGACTTAAGCCTGGCCAAATCAGAAACAGTCCCTGGATTTTTACTAGAACAATTGGAAAACAGTTTTTTTTATTCTTTCTGGGGTTGTTAACTTGGTAGAAGGGGGTCTAGATTTTTTCCAATGCTTAGGACTGAAGCTGGCCCAGAGGAAAGCACAGGCAAGACATGAAATGGAACAAATTACTAAGGACAGTATTTGGGCACCTATGTCGCCACCTAGTTCTAACATTTTTGCCAACTTTCCAGTTTTGTAAGTCAACAGACTTTCTTTTTTTAAATACAGATATCTATTTCTTGCCTATGAGAGTCTTGCCTAATACCATCCATCCTCCACACTTCTGCTAGAGATAACTTTCTAACACAAGTTGCTTTTTTTTACCCTGTCGTTAATCCATTTATCTGTTTCTTATAAGCTAGGAACTAAATTAGATGCCAGGGATACAAAGAGAGAAAAGGCAGACTCTGCCACTATAAAACTCAGTCTATGAGTGTAGGTGGACATAGAAACTTATGAAATAGTCTGGAAGTTCATGATACTTAGCAATGCACAGGGGTTTATAGGAGCTCAGAGAAGGGGGAGCAGCTGAACTCTTTCTTGTGTAGGGGGAGCTGTCAATGAAAACTTTCTGGAAAAGGGTGCCACCCAAGGTGAGTGTGTAGGGGCCCCATTCCAGAAAGAGAGGAACAAGTGAGTGAAGAAATGAAAGCTGGAGACAATGTTGCATGACCTGGGAAGTAATATGATAAACTAGTTTAGTCTACCTGGAGTTTAACATGAGATAGAGCAGAGAGATTGAGCAGGAGGATAGGCATGGCCCAGTCACTAGAGACACATACTTGTCACTCAGAAACCATTTCAAATGTCGCCTCCATTGGAAAACCTATATAACTCCTTCCAAGGAGTTACTGTGGCCCTTGGATACAGATGACATTGTGTGTGTGTGGGGGGTGTCATTGGCTTATGTACTCTTATGCTGGATTGTGCACTCTGCAAGGAAAGCTATCTCAGCTCATTTCTCTTTGCATCTCCCAGTCTTGATCATGAATCTGGTTCATACTAAACCACTCAATAAATGTTTGTTGAAATAATGCATGAATAAATGATTTTAGGCCATTGTTTCATAACCAATGCATCAGGAAACTGTCCTTGAAGGACTGTAGCAGCCTACATTCCTATTTTCCTTTTGCCTATTTTGACTTCTGAGGGCTTGAGTGAAAAAAATCTTCCAGGGGCTCTGGGTAAACCGAGATGATACTGGGTGGGCCACAGCCAGAATTTGAATTTTGGAGTAAGAGCTGAGGAAGAGTATCTTATTTTGGGCAGCCAAAGAAGTGAGTCTGAACCAAAGTGCTGAGGTCGCTCGAGTTCTGTTAATCAGTGCAGAGACCATAGGTGGGCCCTGCAAATACAGACAAAACCAGAGGTCCTGAGCTGCTGATTCCGGAACAGAAGGAAGAAAGCAGGAATGAAGCAAGGGTGTTCTCTATTGACTGCCACAAATGCAACTGGAGTGTCTGTGTTTCTCCTTTATGGACCATCTGCTTCACAGTAGATGGGAGGGTCCAGCTAAATAAAGGTACAAGATCTGGTTAGGAAGGGAATGGGTAATAGCTATTTATTCCACTGATTTTTAAAAATTCATCTGTGTGTATAAGGCACAGTGACTTTAGCAAAGTATGTTAAGTTAAATAAAGTCAAACTTCTAATGTGAAATTCTCCATTTAAAATGTCTGCTTCCTTCTTTAATGCTAAGGATTAATTTATCTTTCTGTCCTGGGTATGATAATCTGATGATATGCACAGTCTACAAATATTTAAAACCATTTCAGTTAACACTGAGCACCATCTAATATATTAGCTTTTGGCAATTGCTTTTCTTAGGCTTTTTTTTTTTTTTTTTTTAATGTTTTTAGAAATTGCTTGGTTTCCTGGACTTAGTGGAAGTGTGGCTTACTAAATAAATGATATTGTGATCATATAATATAAAAATAAGAACTATAGTACTGTCAAAATTGCAAACAAATTAGGAAATGAGAACTCTTCTCTTAAAAGTATTTACAGAATTTTATTTTGGACATGAAAACATAGTGATGACTTCGGTGTTATGGAAGCAAAGTTTAGGACATTTAAAGATGAGAGTATAAACTACAAATGAAACTTGCATGCATAACACGAAGATACAGATTTCAACCAGTAAAATTATGAATCATCATAAAAATTTGATTTGGAGCCTAATGTCTACAGTATTTTCCAATGTTCTTTTTATCCCCCAACTTTTTGACCAAAAGAAATTTGGTTTCATGTTCTCTTCTAGGCTCTGACCTTATGTACTAATATTGGAAGGAGAGAATTTTGAACAATAATGATTTCCAAGGGGTGGCTGTGCTGGTATATAAATAACTCAGTGTGTTTATTGATATTTCTGAAGTTGAGGCCATTAAAGAAATATGAGTTACTATTAGACATGGTGGAAATAATGATGGAAGTGCTGAAAGTAATGCTAGGTTATGTGTATTTTACATAATTATGTTATACATTGAATATGACTATATGTAATCAAATAATGTTTAATTAGTACATAGCATAGCACCTGTGATTGGAGGGTATGGATGAACAGATGCGGACTCTTTGCAGATCCCGTCATATCTACAGAGGTGCCGCTACATCAAAAAATCCTGCAGTGAAATGATGGGGTGAAATGATATCAGTGTGAATAATGTCTGTGAAGAACTTGGTGAAATCTCTGGGAAAACAGTGTCATTACACTCTCAGATGCCTTACCCACAGCACTAAGTGTATCACTGTTCTCTTCCATGTAGTTCATATTTGACAAATATTTATTTAGCACCTACTCTGTCAAGAATTTTTCTGGAAGCAGGAAAGAAGAGAGGGAATAGGCATGGCCCCTGCTTTGTGACCTAAAGGAGGGAAAGAGACAAATAATCACAGCGTGGTGATAATTGCAGAATAGCTATTCTCACGGAGGTATACATAAATTAATTTATTCCTACCTAATTCCCCATTAGTTCCTATTCTCATGCCTAGACTTATTGGGAACAATAAGTCTATTGTCAACAAGTGAGAGCTGATTGTATCAACTCTGCTTTCAAGTTTTGCTGCCTCTCACCATGATGCTGGATAATGGTATAATCCCCATGTTATCTGCCTCACAAAAGAAACATGTATTTGGCAAAATTACATGCTTAGTTTATTTTTTCCCTTGTTTTATTTACTAGTCAGAAGTTAAGACAGGCTCCCAACCACCAGAAGTTTTGTATATTTTTTATCTTATCAATATGCTGGTTGATAAACATTGTGGTTTTGTTATTTGATTTTATTTTAGTTGATACCATGAGTGGAAAAATGTTGCATATGTTTACCATATTACACTTTTTTTCTTAACTAGCTGTTTACACCCAAGCTTTGGATTGTGGTTCTCTGGGAGTGAGGCTTGGGCCTGGGGAGGAAGGAGCTCTGGCATGTTGGCCAAGTTCTTAATGGGTTGTGTACTAGTTCGAGGATTGTGGCCACCACTGGAAGTGATATGTGCTCTGGAGGTAAAGCACCAGGGAAAGGGAAGCAAAGTAATGTGTATTTATTAGGTTTCAATTCTGAGTCAGAACCTCTGTTGGATTCTATGGTAAGTGGATTTACTCTTCTCAAGAGCCTTCTGAAGTGAGCGCTAGGACCATCCTTTTGCTGATGAGGGAAATGAGGAGACCACGGTCCCACAGACTGGGAGCTGGCATGGCACTCAAGGCTGTCATTCTGAAGACTTTTTTTTTTTTCAAAATTAGTAAACTTTCATTCAACTTGAAAAATAAAACAACAGAAACAAAGGCAGCTTAACAAATTATGGAAGCATCGCTTTAAAAAATCCTGTCCAGACATATTTATCTTATTTAAAACTCGTTTCTCCAGTGTTCTGAAAGATGAATAAATGAGTACAGATTGGCTCAATGATATGACCAAGGTCTCCTTCTTAATGAAAAAAATGAAAAAGAAAAAAAAAAAGTTTGATAATATTGACAGCTCATAAAACTAAATCCCATATTCTTTTTTTTTTACCTTTAGCATTGATATAGTACCTTTGCTACAAAGATATTACCATATTACCATACCATAATACCTAATAGATTATAGATTAATTATAATCTATAAATTACATTTGTTGTATTTTTCTCATATATCACTGTGGGGATCCAGGACCCCTCCTAAGTCCTCAGCATGCAGCTGCCTACCTGACCTAGACAAGTTAAAGATTAATAACCTTCCCTGGAGGAGAAAGAATGTGTAGATGGTATCATAGACTATAATCTTCCCAAAGCATTAAACATCCTTGGTAAATGCCCTTCTTATGAGTATAGTGAAAACATCACCAGACTCCATGTGTACGCTTCACATGACCCTAGCATAAACTCTGTTCTCATACCCCATGGAATGTTCTTGTTCTGAAACCCCTTATATCACCTTTCATTTTCCCATCTCCTTGTAGAGCACTTTCTTCATTCTCTGAACCACTGTCATCCAAGAGCATCTTCTGTGTGTAAGTCCCAATAAAAAAGCTTATGCCTGACTAAGTGCCAGGTACGTTCTTTGGTCTCATGCCATACCGACTTGTGCCCTTCAGGAGTTGTGTTGGAACAATTGGCGGGCCACAAGCCAGGAGACCAAAGGACCACTGGCAGTGGTGGGCATGAGCACAGGAGAATGAGAATTCATGGGGGCTATCCCAGGTTGGCTTATAATATCCACTTGGGGAGGGGTGGCTACCCTCCTGGATGAGTGGGGGCCACCAAGAGAATGTGGGGATGACCTAAAATCTCTGGCAGGTATGTTGGCTGTGGTACAGCAGGTAGCAGAGCAGCTGCACCAAGGAAAAGGAAGACTGCCAGGTGGTGGCAGCTGCAGCATTGCTCCTATTATGAGCATTGCAGGAGGCTACTGAGACAGAACAAGTGGCAAAAGCCTCTGTGCACCGCTTAGAAGGAAAGTTAAAGTTAGAAAAGAATATGCGCCTAGCACAGGCAGAGATGAAAACGTCCAATTTCTTTTGAAGTAGAAACTTACTAGAAACTGTAGCTAAGAGTTAAGATCATTATACAGAATCCTTTATATTATAAAACAGCAAAAGAATAATATCTGAAAATGCTATAACTGGTTAGATTTAGCCTAGACCTACTGTTGTGATGGTAATCTTAGACTAATTTACCATTGTTTACGGTTACTTCAGGTCTAGCCTCACCCTTGTGTACGCTTGCTGTAATAATGGTAATTCTAAACTGAACTTAACCTTTGCTTATTGTTATTTCAGGAATGGCCTCACCTTTGTAATGGTAACTACTCTATTCCCTCTTGTTTATATCCATGGAAACTTCTGCTCCCCATGTCTTGGGGGAAGGCAAATTTGAGACACCCTTGTCTCTGGTCCTTCCACTGGTGATAATAACCCTGCTTTCTCTCATGGCTCTCCAGGTATGGACCCCAATTTACCTACTCTGGGCAAGAGTCCGGAGGGACCCCATGAACTTTGAGTTGATTGCTGCTTGATGGAATCCTTGGCCCTTGGGGTTGGACATCCACTCTTCCAGTCCAGAGGCTGCCAATCCTCCGAGGACTGGGGAGTGGGGGACCTCCCACCTCAAGCATTGGGAATCTTAAAAGCAGCAGGTCATGAGAGAAATCAGTTTTCCCTGAGACGTCAATGACCTCAGTAAATATGTACTGGATTAGTGTTTCTCATCCAAGGTCTGTCAAAGTTGAAATGGGAAATAAAGCTTTAAAGTAAAGGAAAATGATGTAGACTGTATTTTAAAGCACTGGGAAAAATTTATTTATAAGCTAATAACTAAAAAGAATGAAATTCTTGTGCAAAACTGCATGGTCACAGTACATATTAAATTAATCAGAAATAGCCTTCAAGGAGATCTTTTGAATAGAATGTTATTTTATGATTAAACTAATTTTGTAAGAGAATGAAAATTATAAGTAATGTTAGTGAGTTGTGTTTTTGTGTCTAACTCTCTATTTGTGTCTGCCTATTTGCTCACTTTATATCTTCATACATCAGGATGGTAGTATCAAAGAGACAAATGAAAATTCTTTAAAGAGCTCTATTCAAATTGCTAAAATTAAATAAATGCTTATATAGGTAAATGAATACTCCTGAAGCCCAAATTAGAAAAGCCAAACAGGATAAAAAAGTCACATAAAATCTGAATAAAGAAACTATTTAAAGGAAAGAAACTAAAAAGTTTATCCTGAATTCTTCCATATTCTTTCTATAGCCTGTCCCACCCCCAGGGTCTTTTCCTAATCGTGACTAACTTCTAGTGATTCATTAAAATCAGTTGACAAAGCTAAGGGGATGGGCTGGGTGTTGAAAGACAGGGGAGATGTGATGTTAGCCTAGAATTCTGTCGACTAAGCCTGGAAATTAAAATGATAGACAGACAGTAATAATCCAATGGCCAAATTTCAGTAAGTAAAGAAAAAGTCCTTGATAGCTATGAAAAGGTTTTTCTAAATTAGGATTAAAACAAAACATTTATAATATATTCTCCAAAGCCTGATAGTCAATATGCTTTTGAGGTTGTTCACAATTTTAAGGTATTATGAAACCAAAGAACTCTTAACCTATGGAGGAAAAAAACGGAAAACATTTCTTACATAAGCTATCATTATTTTGATTTTATTCTACTCAGGTGAAATCGCCCTAGGTTTATATCAAAACTAATAAAATAAGGTAGTATTAAGTCTCTTAAATCTTTAAGATGATGAAAATTGTAAGTTTTTGGCTAATGAAATTATTACAAACCTCTTTTTAAAAAACTGTTTTTGCCTAAATTGAACTGAATAGTTTTTTTTTTCTTCACAGAACAGAATGAGGGATATGAGACTTAAATGGATATAGAAAGAAGTAAAAGGTTTGTGGAAGTGAATTCGTAGTCAATGCTGACTAAAATTTGACAAGTTTGTTTAAGGGAATGCGCTTTGTCCTAAGATAAGATGGCTGGTTTTCAGAAAATCAGAGTAGAAATATGTAAGACAAGGCTTGAATGAATATAGAAAGTTGTAGAAGGTAGCATTAAGTTAGGGAATGTGTTTTGTAAAGGTGAAATTGTCTTGAAATGAAGTAAGTATAGTCTACGTGGCTATGGACAGTTATAGGAAGTTTGCAAAAGCATTTTCTAAACTGAAATATTTAAATTACTAATTCCAAGAAGCCATTATTAAATAGAAACCTGAACTGATGTTGATAACAAAAAGTAACTTCGTAACAGGGAACCTGTCAGAGACCACCTCAATCTGCATAATAAAGTGGTGGTAAGGGGAAGATAATCTTGATTCCAGTGGGAATCAAAATGATGGAGAAAGTTAGTTTTTCCTATACTGCTTGTGTTAGTCAGCCAAAGGGGTGCTGATGCAAAGCAAAGGAATCTGTTGGCTTTTATAAAGGGTATTTAATTGGGGTAAAAGCTTACAATTACAAGACCCAAAAGAAACCAATTCAAGGTTATTTTTCTCACCAAAGTCTGTTGCCATGTGTTGAAGCAAGATGGTGGATGATGTCTGCCAGGATTCAACCTTCCTTTTTTTTGTAAGGCTCCAGGGCCCAGCTTCTTTTGCTCTCAGCTGTAGGCTGGAGGGCTAGTTTCTTTCTGGGCCTTCTTAGCTGTTCAGGGTCTCTTCAGCTGCAAACTATCCTCAGGCAAATGACACTTATCTCTCCAGGGCCCCAGGTACAAGTTCTCTCCTCTGCCATGTCTATGGAACTCTCTCTATTCCCATGCATCTTCTTCTGTGTGAGTGTTCATTTACGTACCCCACCAAGGGACAGGGACTCAACCCTGAGTTGCCCTAATGATGTGATAGAATCAAAGCCCTAATCTTGGTTTAATCAAGTAAATGTAAAACCTTTGAATTTAATACAATCAAAGGATATCATGCCCAGAAGAATAGACCAGTTTACAAATGTAATTAATATCTCTTTTTGGAATTCATAAATAATATCAAACTGCTACACTGCTAAAGTAAAATATCTGTTAATTAATGTCATCATGGTAAAGGTGTAAAAGTAAAAAGTAAAGTAATTAAAAAATAGTTAAGTTCATTTAATATGTTATAATATGCATTAGAAGTATTACGAAAGTGTATAAAAATTAAGTGATAGCCTTCAGTATTGTCAAACTTTCTTGACCATTCAAACCAGGCCTCTGGTAACCTGCATGGTGTCTCTCCATTTGAGTTATTGGCTAGGTCGATCACTAAGACCCCTAAAACAATAAAAGTACCTACCACATTTCCAGACATGCTCCTGAAGTGGATGGAGAGTATGCTGCAGTTTCAGACTCCTGCATCAGTTGGTAATGGTTCAATATGGCCAGATTTACAATGGACATTGCCTCCAGACTAGCTCTGTTTCACAGTGCCAAAGGGCACTATGCACCAGACTGGTGAAACGCTGGAGCTTCTGTCCAAGGGCCAATGGTGCTGCAGCATGCTGACTGTGTGAAGGATATACCAAGTGGAGCAATAATTACCAGGGTAATGTGAGTAGAACCTAAACAGATACAATTGGCATTATGGCCTGCTCCCTTGGAGAGACAACATGTATGGTATTGCAAACCTGGAGCTCAGATCTATTAACTGCAGCTCAGAGAGGAACTTGTGCATTGAATAGCATTAAGTGCTGTACCTGATGAATATAATACTATCTCTTCTATTCTAGATCATATGCAGAAGGATATTGAACATGTTAAAAGTCTTGGTAAACTTAATTAATTTTCTAAGTAATTAATGAATATGCTTATGAGATAAAAGAAAGGCTCTCCTAAGAATTGTCTTTACTTTTACTTTGCTTGCCATATGCTTATCTTGTTGTTGCCTATATTATCTTTGTGAGTTTATGTCTAGGGCAGTGCCTCTCCTCATACTTCTCCTACACATAACCACCACTGTGGGAACTGCAGGTGGCAGTTTCCTAAACAGCATTTGAAACTTACAAGATCAAGCCCATCAGCTTCAGGAGGATGTAGCCTCTGGGAGCACCTGGATTTTCTCATTTCCATGGTCCAGTGTGTCATGGCTGCCCCCCTTTTAGGGGCTGCTTACCACCATTTTCTTTATCCTTTTAGTAGAACCATGTATCTTTAAAATTCTAACTAAGTTTATTTCTTCCAGAATCAATGGCTTCCAGAGCAAGGTATTAGTCATGTGGGGATTTCATCCAGTTACAACCATGGTGCCAGACCTGCATTACCTCAACCTCAATAGAATAGCAGAGAGTTTCACACCCTGGCATGCAGAGTCAACTGCCCCTAACCAGCAGCTACAGAAGAATGACCATCACTCTTCAGCTCCTTCTTAAGAATAAGGGTCTAAACCCTCAGAGGGGGGAGTTGAAGGAGGTTAGTATAGGAAACAGGAAGACAGCTGATCATAATAAAGCCTGCCAAAGACTCTGGTCAGGAGGTCCTGTTTGAAAGTCCCAGACTCCAAAGAAGTCCTGGATAACTCCAAACTGAAAGGCCTCCCCATTGCTTCCTTGAAAGCTGACAGGTAAATGTAAAAAGGCAACCAATCAGGACAGTGAATAGATGGAGCCCTACGTGTGTCTATGTAGACTTTCCTTATGCCTAAACTAGTATTTGAGGTCACTGTAGAAAACTCAGAGTTTAGAAAGGGAAAATGTATGGCATTGGAAGCCTCCATATAGGACTCCCTACCTGGGACTTTGTTATCTATGAATAGAAATATTGCTTGCATACTGTTAGACCAGCATAATCTGCCCTTTATTGTTCCCCATAAATATCTTTCTTTTTGCCCATAGCACTCTAACCAATACCTTTCTGCAGTGGACTTCAGCAGTAACCCATGCCCACAATTGAACCCAATGTTGGGTTTGCACAGACTAACCATCCTCAGGTGCTCCTGACCTTCCTTGGACGATAATTCCTGCAAATTGGACAGCATGGAACACCTTGCTGGCATGGCAGAATATGGCACATCTGTAAGTTTGGAACAAGACCTTCTCATTTAAGACTGAGATTCAGCTGCTGTGTTTCAATGAGACTCATAATTATATTTTTTTCCCTTGTGAGGGAACAGGAGAATAAGCCCAGATCTTTATTAGGATATGCTGTATGCAGTGGTTCAGGATGGTTAACAGCTGAGTCTATCACCATAGATCACATAGCTCTTGTCTGCACGGAACAGCAAGACAGAATCTGTGATGTGGGGTGGTTACCCCTCGTGTTGTGTAATTTTACTATCAAGGCTCAATATAAAGAAAATTGCATCCCCTGGTGGTTCTACCCATTGGCTGTTTTTGTGCCAGGTGGAACTGCAATTGTCACTGAAAAACACAAAGCAGCTTTAGCCAATGCACTGCTCAAGCCCTTAATGACCCAAAGTAGCAATTTCCTTACTAAATGAAGAAACTACCAAACTACAAATGGTAGCTTTACAAAATAGGATGGCTTTAGATGTTCTTACTGCCCTCATTAATGTTCAATGTTGTGTACATGTTCCTGATCACTCCCATAATATTCTATGGAATGTGGATGCAATGCTTGTTCTATGGTCAATGTAGGCTACATGGGGGTGGGTTGTGGGGACCCTGGGCCTTCCAGGTCCTCAGCACTTAGCTGCCTGCATGACCTAGACATAAGTTAAAGGCTAACAACCCTCCTTTCAGGGGGAAGAATGTATATTTGGTATCGTAAACTATAATCTTCCCAAAGCAGTAAATGTCCTTGGTAAACATCCTTCCTACAAGCATAGTAAAACATCACCAGACCCCATATGCATGCTTCACATGATCCCAGCAGAGACTCCATTCTCCCTTATGGAATGTCCTTGTTCTGAAACCTCTTATATCAACCTTCATTTTCCCATCTCTTTGCGAAGAATTATCTTCATTCTCTGTACCGCCACCATCGGAGAGCCTCTCCTGTCTCAAGTCCCAATAAAACTTATGCCTGACTAAGTGCCAGGTGTGTTCTTTGGTCTTACAGCCACACCAACTCATGCCCTGCCCTTCAGAAGTTGAGTTGCAACAATCACTATATTCTTAAAATGTTGTAATAGAGGGACATTCTTGTATTTGTATTATTAACCACAATCCTCATCTACCACCAAAATCACTATGTTATACGGTCCCAAGATTAACTCTAGTTGCCTTTCAATTAACATTAACCTCCCTAGACTACCCCAAGGCTCTTAAACAGCACCTACAAGGATAAGGAAAAGAGCCAAAAAAAACAAGAAATAAGTATAAAAATGTTAATTAAGTCCATCAAATGTTATGTGTTTGCTTTTCTCAAGCCCTCCTATTAAGGAAGGCATTTCCTGCCCTCTATTCAGTTTACATTATGGACCAAACTAGGATATGCAGAGTGGAATCAGAATGCTCAGTGACTATAAGTAGGAGCCCCCAGCTAAAGATGTTCTGGAATCTCAACAATCCTGACTCCATCCAACTTAGTATGACATTTTTCCTTCAAAAGCTGTTCCTCATGGGGTTCCTAAAGACTCTAACCCCAGGTCGGGGTTAGAGATTGACTACAAGCAAGGAGCATACGTGTCCAGCTGGTTCTGAGAATCCTGCCCTTAGTGACTACAAGTATCTTAGGAAATACTAATTAGAATGTAAACTCTAACATGGAATGTCAAATTTTAACTATTTATTCAAAGAACTAGAGCAGTTTTTTAAAACTGCAAGTCATGACCTATCAGTGGGTTGAGACAAACATTTTTTAAAAAGTAAAATAGATCAAGATAGAATGGCATAGAAAATATAGTAGCAGAATATATCATACATGGTAAGGGTAAGTATTGTTTTATGAACTTGTTATAGGTGTTGAGTGTGTATGTATATATGTGTAAATGCTTACATACATAAAGTGAATATATAAATATACAGTGCCTATGTAAGTGTATGTGGGTGCTGGATCATATGAGTTTGCCATTCTTTCTCTGGCCATGGAAAAACTTATTCTATCACCCTATGACTCAGTTTCCTCTCTGTAAAGTTTAGACAGGAATGGTCCCCAGCTAATTTTTTTTCTTTGTTAAAAAAGTTGTGGGTTTACAGAACAATGATGCATAAAATACAGGATTTGCATTTACTATCCCATCACCAACACCTTACATTGGTGTGAAACATTTGTTACAATTGATTATAGCATATTTTTATAATTGTACTATTAATTAAAGTCCATGGTTGAGCTTAGAGTTCATTGTATGTGTAGTGTAATTCCATGGATTTTTTAAAAAATTTTATTCTGTTACCATATATACAATCCAATATTTCTCTTTTTAATCACATTCAGATATATATTTCATTTCTGTTAATTGCATTCACAATGTTGTGTTACCATCACCACCATCCATTACCAAAATATTTCCATCATTCTGAATAGGAACACTGTACATTTTAAGCCTTAACTTCCCATTTTTCATCTCCACCCATCCTCTGGTAACCTATCTTCTAGATTCTGACTCTATGAGTTTACCTATTCTAATTGTTTTGAATCAGCGAGCTCATACAATATTTGTCCTTTTGTTTCTGGCTTATTTCATTCAACATGATGTCTTGAGGTTCATCCATGTTGTCACAGGTATCAGAACTTCATTTTTTTTTTTTACAGCTGAATGATATTTCATTGTATGTATATATACCTCATTTTATTTATCCATTCATTGGTTGATGGACACTTGGGCTGCTTCCATCTTTTGGCAATTGTGAATAATGCCCCTATGAACATCAGTATGCAAATATTTGTGTCCTTGCTTCAATTCTTTTGGGTACATGCCTAGAAGTGGAATTCTCAGGTTATATGATAGTTCTATTCTTAGCTTTCTGAGGAATCTGGTCTCCAACTAATTTTGATACAACTAAGTAATTAAGTTTCCCTTTATGTTTGTGTGCAAATAGATTTTTACCAAACACCACAGTATACCTTATAACCATAAAAATTATTAATATTTTGAAAATGTTAAAGACCATCTTTGAGTCATAAAATTACAGTTTATTTTTATTTTATTTTTCTCTGTATTTTCTCTAATATCTCCAATGAGCATGCATTGTGTTTTATATTGAGAAAAACATGGATATATCTTTAAAACCAACTAAGCCCTCAATGTTCTATGGACTGAAGAGGAAACTGTTTTTACCACAAAAGCCTTAGAAGGAAAAAAAGTGAAAATTACAAAAATGCAGAACAACTTCCAACAGCAAAATATTCCTTTGGTGGTTTTGTTATGTTGATAGGGGTCATGACTAGGCAATAAATTTGCAGTTTGTGGATATTTTCTGCTGCCTGTCTCCAGCCAGAGAAAGAAAGAGAGAGAGAGAAAGAGAGAGAGAAGGAAAGAAAGAGAAAGAAAGAAAGAAAGAAAGAAAGAAAGAAAGAAAGAAAGAAAGAAAGAAAGAAAGAAAG